>JAAXLI020002043.1:3469-15365 GCA_014621495.2 Entosphenus tridentatus
GATGATGGTGATGATAATGAATAGGATGGTGATGATGATGAGTAGGACGGTGACGATGATGACGGTGACGATGATGGCCGCGTTCCAGACGCCCGATCAGTGGCCACGCTCCTCCCGCTCCTCGGTGCGGAGACGGGGAAGAGCTTCATCCGGCAGGCGGCGTACAGGCGGAGTGCAGGCGGTGCGACTGCAACTGGGGTTGGGGAGGAGGTTTGCAAGGAGCCTCGATTTAATTTGTCGCACCAGGGCCCGTGCCCACTCAGCTGCGCCACTGGGTTTTGTTTTATTTAAAATTTTTAAAAGTATTTTGCGAACAAGACGGTTCAGGCACGCAACACAGAGGGTGTTGAAAGAGAGTCGTCACCAACACAACACACACATTACGGATTAACAGTGCAATGGAAACCTGTCTTAAATCGCATGCTTACAAGAAAATATTTAAATAAACTCTTGCAACTCCCTGGTGTTTTCCTAAGCTCTGATAACCCTGTAGGAGAAGGATACAAAAGGGTAGGAGGGGGAAAGAGGCGGGGGGGGGGTGTACATAAACGCCCTCACGATCCCCTTCAGAAACAATGCCCCGCTGGAGGAGAGGTAGCGAAAGGGGTTCCATGTTTGGCGGTAAGGAGGTTAAATCTTGACTTAAAGCTTTCGTGACTGCAATAATTCATATTGTTTGGGTCTATCGGTGAAGTCACGTAGATAGTACTCTTTGTTTTTTTCGGTAAAGTCACGTAAGTAAAAAATAAAATAAATGAAAACAACTAAATTAAATCACGACGTTTCGGGCGCAAAACAAGCGTCCTTCCTCAGGTGGTGCTTTTGCTGCGTTGAAGGTGGGCGGGGCTAGAAGGGAATGTCCAAGTGAAGCACCTCCACAGGGATTACGGCCGATGTTGGCTTCCAAAACCAAAAATAGCGGCACTGTTAAACGCTGGGGATGTGAACAACTCGGTAAAATAGATTAGTACCTGTCAAATAAGATGGTACAAATATGCGTAGTTAAATCTTTAAAAAATAGAATTTTAGCTGTGATGGTCCCACCTGAAGATGGAGACTTGTGTTGCCTCCGAAACGTCGTGATTTTTTTCATTTTTCATTTTTTTATTTTATTATTATTTTTTTACCTACGTGACTTTATCGAAAAAACCTAAGAGTATGAATCCATGCAGTCACGAAAACTTCAAATCTAGAATTGCCGTGGAGAGTTCTCGTTGCCACGAGGCAAGCTGCTGGGTCCCCACGGTGTCGAGGTAAAGCCCTCGTCTTACTCTGTACAGGGGTAAAATAAATAAATTAATAAAAGTAAAATAAAAAATAAAATAAAAATCACAACGTTTCGGAGGCAACACAAGCTTCCGTCTTCAGGTGGAACCGTCACAGCACGATAGCTGTATCAAGTGAGAAAAATTCCAAGAAACAGTATTTGTATATATACTGGTTGAGGGTGGGAGGAGCCAAGGTAGGCCCTGGATATTATTTTTGTGAGGTTCGGTGCGGCTGAAGCACGCTGTTAGGAATGAGCCTTTGTTGTGTAAACTAGGTGCGAATGATGTAAAGGTGCTTTTATTAATTTACATTTTTTACCTACGTGACTTTACCGAAAAAAATCTAAGAATATGAATCCTTGCAGTCACAAAAGCTTCAAATCTAGAATCTATACAGGGGCTCACAAGAGCCACATGGCAGGAGCGAGCCTTGCAACGAGGAATCCTGCAGCAGTCGAAACCGGTCTGCCGTTGCGACCACGTGGTGTAAACTGCTGCCCGTTGGGACGGTCACGTGTTCTCGACTCACGTGTTCGACGGCACACGTCCGACTCAGGTCCTCGTCACATGTTCGACTCGTGTTCTTGACGTATGTTCCACTCATGATCGACACGTGTTCTCGACTCATGTGTTCGACACATGCTCGACTCACGTACATGCTTAACCATCGCCAGGCGTAAGCATTTACACCATTGGAACCTCCTTTGCCAGTAGCAAAATATTTTGCTTCTGGCAAATGAGGTTCCAATAGTGTAAATGCTTTACCCCGAGCTCTCATACTCTGATAGTGCATTGTCTTTGAGTTGTGCGCCTTTTGGCGTCATCTGGTCCAACACCATGTGAGACTAGGCTCTAAGAAAAACTGTCTCAGGTGTGAACCAATCAATTTCAAGGGAGTGCATACATTATCAGAGTTGTGTTTTTAGTTTGCATTCCGACTGCAGGTATTGTGGTCAATGCAAACATGACTCCTTGTAAAAAAAAGGTATCAGTTTTGTTGCCAGATAAAAGGGTAAAAAAACAAATATCATATTTTGCTACTGGCAAAGGAAGTTCCAATGGTGTAAATGCTTACCCCGAGCTCTCATACTCTGATGGTGCATTGTCTTTGAGTTGTGCGCCTTTTGGCGTCATCTGGTCCAACACCATGTGAGACTAGGCTCTAAGAAAAGCTGTCTCGGGTGTGAACCAATCAATTTCAAGGACAGTGCATACATGATCAGAGTTGTGTTTTTAGTTTGCATTCCGACCGCAGGTATTGTGGTCAATGCAAACATGACTCCTCGTAACAAAAGGTATCAGTTTTGTTGCCAGAGAAAAGGGTAAAAAAACAATTATCATCGCCAGGAGTTAAACTCATGCGGCTGGGCTAATCGCCAGTGCGTGTGTGCGTGTGTGCGCGTGTGCGCGAACAACTCCCACGAGACCACCACGGACGGTGGTAATTAATGTCCACGTGTGCTCATTACCTGCGTGGCCTTTCGTTAAACACATTTCTGATCTCTCATATCCATCAAGAGACGGTTTTCTGGGGTGTTCTGCATCTATAATAATAATACTCACCCTTTACTTGCGATCGGTTTGAAACTCCCTTTTAACAGCTGTCAAAACACAGCGCCCGGGACTTTAATCCCACCTCACGCCTCCTGTCCACGCAGACGGGAAACGTTTCAGTTTCATTTTCAGTTTCATTTATTTGGAATAGCCCTGTGAGCCATTCGGCTCTTGAATCGGGTGCAACCGCAACAAACAAACAACAAAAATATGAACAAGAAAACATCTTAAAGTGACTATGCGCAAACCGAAAAATCCAGGAAAAAACTGCAAAATCTTCCAGAAAAAGCACCGTACACCAACGCTGTGTGCAAAAATCCCAGTGGGATGCAAGTCAAAAAACAACAACAACAACCACAAGACAACTTAGATTAAAGCCATCATTCTGACACTGGCGAGACAAGGCCATGAAGAAGACTGCCTCTGGTGTAGGACAATCAGTTTCAGAGACAACGCAAACATTATGAGGTCATGTTTTTTGTTCGCATGTTCACCACACGCACGTGCGGTTAAGGCAGACTTGATTCCATGCAAAATATTTCTATTTGGTGTTTGAACATCTTTACGCCGCTTGTTTTATTGCCAGAAAGGGTAAAACCTCTTCTTATTTTTTTATACTTTGATACTGGCAAACAAAAAGGGTCCCATAATATAACCAAGATAACAATGAGGGCACTTCGCCAGTTTCAAGTGTCTGGAAATGAAAAATTGTGGGCATTGCATAATTTATGCCTTACCAAACGACGACTTACAGTTTGATTTAAATGTGTGTGTGGGGGGGGAGGCTTTTAATGAGCAATTGAATGAGCAATGGCATTAGACATTGAATGGGCAATTGAACGCGCAATTGAATGAGCAATCGAATGATAAATTGAATGAGCGATTGAATGAACAATTGAATGAGGGATCCCTGAAGTCGGTGGCCACATGAGCTTGCATGACGTTGAGCCGCTGCAATCATAGCGAACGAACCCCATTTCCCGCCCATGCCGCTCACTCAAAGTCCGCTTCGGAATACGACCTTTGGAGATTTAATTTCCAAATCGCTAATTTCTAACCTAATTAACCCGCGTGAAACCTCAATTATTTACAGAGAGCCGTTCGCCTTGGTAATGACGCTGAGAGGTAGCGTCCCCCCCCCCCCCCCCCCCCCCCCCCCCCCCCCCTCTCTTCGCTCATTGCCCTTCTCGCGGAACGAGTGCAGCCGCCGTTCCCGACTGTCAGTCACTTAGCGGAATAATGAAGGGGAAATTGGTTTGACGATGAGAACTAATAATTAGGCGCCGTTTGTGGCAGGTTGGGAGTCGTCGCCACTTTAATTACGAATCGTTAAACGGAGCTTGCAAAGTAGGGGGCGGTACGATTTAGAAACCTCGCATTCCCTCCCCCCCATACACCCCCCCCCCCGCCGTCCTTTTATCGGTGATTGCATTTCTTTCGCACCGTACGTAGCTAATCGGAGGTGCGGGGGGAGGGGGGCAACAAACTAAACAACAACAAGCAGTTCTAAAGAAATCGACTTTCAATCTAGAACAAGTGTCTCTTTACGGACGGCTTCGTGACGTAATGTGTGTATGTATTATGTGTATGCATGTACGTAATGTGTGTATGCATGTATGTACGTAATGTGTGTATGTACGTAATGTGTGTACGTATGTATTGTGTACGTATGTACGTAATGTGTGTATGTATGTACGTAATGTGTGTATGTTTTATGTGTACGTATGTACGTACTGTGTGTATGTATGTCCGTACGTAATGCGGGTATGTACGTAATGTGTGTGTATGTATGTATGTATTATGTGTACGTATGTACGTAATGTGTGTATCATGTATTATGTGTATGTATGTATAATGTCAATAATTAATCTATGGGCACGCTTCTCGGTGTGGAAGGATGTCCTAAATGCGGAGGGAAGATGCGTGAAGGACCCACACTTTACCGCACCACACGCAACCTGACGGTCGACCAACTGTGGCTCAACCCATGTTGGTGGCTGGCGGATATCACGGATGCGTCGATAGTAGGCGACATCGACTCGGGGGTCACAAAGTGAGCGTCATTCACTCCCGCGTACACGGCGGGCCGGCTCGTAAAAAAAAAAAATGATAACAAAAAAATATGACACAAAAATAATAACAAAAAAATATAACAAAAATATATCATTAAAAAATATATTAAAAAATATGACAAAAAATTATAACAAAAAATAATAAAAGAAAATATAACAAAAAATACGACGAAAAAATTATAACAAAAAATATAACAAAAATGTTTAACAAAAAAATATACAAAAAATCAATTGAAATTGGGAGTTTTTTTTAGACTTACGCAAAAAAAAAAGCTAGAAACATCCCAGGGCTATTAAAACGAACGACGCGCCCATTAAAATGACCGACGTCTCATGAATAATCTCGATGTACGGGCGGCAGTGCCGGGGGTGCCCAGGGCCCCAACGTCTCGGCCTCGCACGGCGATACGGGCTGCCTGGCGGCTAGCCCCGAGCGGTTTCACACTCCCCGTTTTGACGAACAGGACGAATATATTCCTCTGCCCCCAGATTGTTGCTGATGGCTATATCGAATGGTTGTCGGGTTTGTTGTTGTTGTTGCTGCTGCTGTTGTTGTTATTGCCGACATGCTGCCACTGCGGTGTTAATGATTAACCGGTGTCGCTCTGATCGAAGGAGGAGGCCGTTTAGACGCGACCACCCGGGGTGGCAGGTGGAGCAATGGGAGCGGTCTTCTTGGTTCTTTCGGTAAAGTCACGTAGAAGAGAAGTAATAAAATAATAAAAATAAGTAATAAAATAATAAAAATAAAACATAATATGTTTTATTTTTATTATTTTATTTAAATGTACGCATTTATTTAAATAATAAAAATAAAACATAATATGTTTTATTTAATATGTTTTATTTTTATTATTTTATTACTTCCCTTCTACGTGACTTTACCGAAAGAACCAAGAAGATGAATTCCTGCAGTCACGAAAGCTTTAAATCGAAATTCAATGGGAGCGGGTTTCTTAAGTCGCATCTGAGTTTGCCCATTGGCACACCCTCTCCCTCCCCCTCCATCACTGACAAGTGTCAGCCTCTGTGTTTGCTTTTTATTTGTTTCGGGAAAAATGAGTGAAATTGAAGCCAAGATCCACGTCCAATGCTGGCTTCGCCCCACTGCGTCACGCGCTGGGGTAAACAAAATAAGGAATAAGAATCAATTTTGAAGAACGTTTTGAATCAGTGCACAAACTCTCTCCCACCCCCCCCCCACACACACATCTCCCGTTACGTGTGCGCGAGACGCGCGGTTATTGACAAACACAAACAAATACGGGGCGACAGCCGAAAACAAAATCTTGCGCAAAGAAGCGTGGAGAGAGACGCGCGTGCTTTAAATTCCGTTGCGAGGCGAGAAAGGTGGACGCGTGGAGTAGAGAGCGCACGTGGGCTGGCGTCATCATTAAAACAAATGGTTCCATGGGTTATCATTCTAACTGCTAGGCCAGGCCGTGTCAAGGCTTTGACAGGACGCGTCACGGCGAGAAGAGATTACGGTCCAGGCAAGGCTCACTGAGCAATGCGGCTCTTTCGATTTAAAGCTTTCGTGACTGCATGGATTCATCTTCTTGGTTCTTTCGGTGACTTTACCGAAAGAACCAAGAAAATGTGGCTCTTTTTTACAGAAGCGACCTAGCCCACACAAACGAAAGCTCAGCCAAGTTGGCTTGTCGCGTGGAAAATGTATCGCAGCGCAAATACTCTGAATGAACTTTGTTTTTAAATGTGGAGGGAAAAAAACGGAGGACCCGGAGAAAAATTCACGCGACCACGGGGAGAACACGCACACTCCAAATATACAGCCGGCGTCAGGGTCTAAATCGAATTTACGACCGCCTGTATACCAGGCGAGGTAGTTAACATCTCCTAGCCACCGTGATGAGACACACGCAAATTCCAACTATACAGCAGGCGTCAGGGTCGGGATTGGATTCGCGACCTCCTGCGTACCAGGCGAGGTAGTTAATATCTCGCCACCGTGATGATGATGAAAGAGAGACACGCAAACTCCAAATATACAGCAGGCGTCAGGGTCAAGATTGAATCCACGACCTCCTGGGTACCAGGCGAGGTAGTTAACATATCCTGGCCACCGTGATGATGATGATGAGAGAGAGATGCAAACTCCAAATATACAGCAGGCATCAGGGTCAGGATTGAATCCACGACCTACTGTGTACCAGGCGAGGTAGTTAACATCTCGCCACCGTGATGATGATGATGATGAATAGAGAGAGAAAGATGCAAACTCCAAATATACAGCAGGCGTCAGGGTCGGGATCGAATCCACGACCTCCTGCGTATCAGGCGAGGGAGTTAACATCTCGCCACAATTGCGTCCCAGGAGCGGCATCATGTATGAACCTGCCCATGTAAAATAACGACGGTATCATTTAGATCCACGTGGTATCCTCGAACATTTTAAAGCGCATTGATCGTTAACAGTGTTGCTTTGCAAGAGTAACCCAGCGAGCGCGAACAAATTACCTCACGGAACGACCGCTGAATTTGTTGGTAATTCGATTGCTAGTTAGGATACCCCACAAAATGGACAATCGGTTAAGATGTTTACGCCCGACATTCATACATTTAATTCCTCAGAACCGTGTTGGGTCACGCAAACCGGGGTGGGGGTGGTTTCTCGATTGAAACAGAATTCAACAAAGGTGGGTAACACCAGTTAGTTTATCACGTAGGATTTCGCGACCAATAGTATTCATAATAAAGGTTTTTGGGCGAGATCGCGTAAGTATAAATATGTCGTAACCCTCCACCACCCGACACAGCCAGCAAGGGATTTGTCATTTAAACAACGCGCCAATTAGTTACTACTTCAGCCCACCGGTGTGTTGGAGAGTAAACCCACAACATGTACAATCTGAGTAGTACGACGTTTCGCTGGTAATTAGATCAACCAGTATCATTGGCGATTTGCCAGAATAGTGAAGCAAGCCACGTGCTTCTAGTCTTAAATAGATCAGCAGCAGGATGACGTCATCACGGAACCCATCAGGTGCAGAGATCAGAGGCGGAGGAGGGGTTGGGGGGGGTATTGTAATTATATAATAGATTCGTAATCAGTGAATCAGTATGTGTTTCCTCTACAAGGAATGGTGGTTGTAAGATGTATTACTTAATAGCACGCTTCCATGCGTGCTATTAAGTTTGAGACCCACACGCTCCAAGGTTTGGAAGGTGCGGCATTTCGGGCAGCCCCCCCCCCCCCCAGGAGACTTTTGACTTTAAAACAACTTTTATTTCCGCCAGCAGCAACAGCACTGGAGGCGATTTCGATATGAAATACACAAAGTCACCAGCAAACAAATGAAACTAAACGCTACAAATGCACGCGCTGTGGCGCTAAAAGCACCGCGCACAACACGAAAGAAAAGCCACGTGGTGGTGTTCATCGCGCACGCCACGGTGACGAGCGAGCGCTTCAGAAGGTGAACAACACGAGGGTGCCGTCCGCGCTGGTACAGAGGGGGGCTTTTCCGGCTCCCCAGTGTTTGAAGAAGACGTGCAGACGAGCTGCTACGGTCGAGGTGGGACGCGACGAAGGCGGAGGTCATCTTCTCCGTTTTCTGAAGCGAGGGATTTGAGGAGGAGGTGGCACGTGTGAGAGTGGCGGGTGTCACCGTCACGGGCCGGCCACGGGAGGCGCGCGTGTGGAGGGGGGGAGTGCAAGAGAGGGGGGGTTGCAAGGTAAGTCCGTGATAAACGCGTGGCGGTGTTCACGCTCGTGGTTTCGCGTGTTCGCCACGGCGCGGTTTCTTCCGCTTTTCGCACAACGTGGATAACGCGAACTACTTTCTTGAGCTGCGCTGCTGAGCGGTGCAGTGATGCCGTCCGCGGAATGATACAGTGACGGCGGCGGCGTACCCCTCGGTGATTTGTCCCGCCATCTCACTGCGTATGCGCAGTGGTACAATCGCGTCTCGCCAAACTTCACCGTCACCTCGTTCACGGGGACGATTGTTTTCGTTCAACGGCGGCGTTAACCGATGACTCGGTGGCGTGTGAGTGGCGCCCTACAAAGATCGATGCGACATGAACAGCGTTTCCTCCCGTTCCTGGACACCCTACGATGTTCCATTTCTGCCGTCGGCGTGCTCAACGCGTGCGTGATTTGATGGGCCACGCGCGCGCAGAAATGGCAGCGTTTTACGCACCGGCCCGCCACGTCAAAACAGACGCTAAATCTGCGCCAAATGGCCTCGCGTTATTGCTTGATAATGTTCGCCGCCCCAAACGCCGCGAGATCGCATCGAGAAAATGTGCGTTTCAGAGTATGTGGCTGCTGCTATACGTTCCCACGTGATCAGGGGCTATCATTTGTGACCAGGTCGCTTCTGCAAAAAAAGAGCTGTGTAGCTCAAGTGAGCCTTAACTTTGCAAAATAAAAAAATAGTTTATAATTGTAATTTTTTTGTGTAACCGCATTGAACCGTCGCCTGCGTAATATGTAGTTCACACAGGCGCGTACAGGCAAATTAGTATTCTGATCTATTTGGCCATGGGTCCATAACAGAGGTGTTTGGGTTAGATCGCGTCAATATAAATGCGTCGTTAATCCCGCTACCACCCGACACAGGCAATTGGTAAGCCAAGCTACAGCATTTACAATCTGAGTACGACGTTTCGCCAGTAATTATAACTAGCTCCATCAGGCCACATCCAAATTTTGCCAAATCTGGCCGTCCGTTTGCGTGACAAACCTTACTGATTGGCTGTGTCGGGTGGTGTGGCAGGTTTAACGACACCACATATATTTTCGCGATAAAGACCCCCAAAAAACCTCGATTATTATTGATATTGGTCGCGAAAGCCCCGACTAATACTACTACTATGTGTTAGATTGGCGATGAGTGTTTGTTACACAAAAAAGCAGTCAATAGGCGCTCGCTTACAGCACGTGCGTCTCGTCTGTACGGGCGAATTGTTTGTTTTTGTTGACAGTCTTGCGCACTTTGGAAAAAACAAATATTCAAACGTGACTATGATACCATCTGGAGTCTCCCAGGGAAGACAGCTGTCTCCGACTCCAGAGAGCGATGCCCCTTGAGTGTGAGATGTCACAGCACGGGGTTGAACGATGACGAGGCTCTGTGTGCAGAGCTGTCAAATGCTGTACGGTTTAACACGACTGGTTAAACAACAACAACCGCCATTCGCCACTAAGTGGCGGTGATGTCACCACGGCGCTTGTGCCAGGCTATGTGCCCTTTAAGGCCACGTGAAGTGTCGAACGTCCGTTTGGTAGGAGGTTACGTGCCATGGGTTGACTGACAGATGAATGGCCGATGCACCACATGTTGTTTATGCCATTTATTGTGAGAATTCCGTCACAGTTCCTATGATCACTGTTTCATTGGTTTCGTGGCTTTATTTTGGTGATTTCGAAAAGTGTATTGGTTTAGCCATGTTTGTTTGTTGTAATACAGAGTTAGACTGATGGCCTTAATCTAAGTTGTCTTGTGGTTGTTGTTGGTTGTTTGACTTGCATCCCACTGAGATTTTTGCACACAGCGTTGGTGTACGGTGTTTTTTTCTGCAATATTTTGCTGTCTTTTCTTGGATTTTCTGTTTGCACTCAGTCACATATTCACTTTAAGAAGTTTTTTTGTTCATGTTTTTTTTTGTTGCGGTTGCACCCGATTCAAGAGCCGAATGGCTCACAGGGCGATACCTAATAAATGAACTTGAACTTGAACCACCTGTGCCCCCTACTGTGCCAACTTTGCTATGTTTTATCCGCCCGGTGCTTCTCTCGTAGCTGTGTCGACACAACAACAAGTGACCGACCGCTCGTTGCCTCCCACTGCCCAGTAGCGTCCTTCACGAGCCTCCTCCACAGTATTTAACGACTGGTTAATACAAAGACAAAGACCACCCGCACAGCCTTTAGCAGACTGTTGGGGCAAGTGCTGTTAGCGAGCAGCACCTACGGTAAAGTCACGTGGAAGGGAAATAATACAATAAAATAAAATATTTTTTAAAATAAAAATACGAAAAAAATATAGATGTTTTTATTAATAAAAATATATATTTTAATTATTTTATTTATTTTATTATTTCCCTTCTACGTGAATTTACCGAAAGAACCAAGAAGATGAATCCCTGCAGTCACGAAAGCTTTAAATCAAAAAGTCTTCACATAGTCAACTCAGTGATGCATTCCTTGAGTTCAGTTTATCATCTCGATAATAATGAGAGTGAGCCAAAAAATAAAACCCCACTCGGTGATGATTGCCGTGTGTGGTCTCATCCTGCCCTCAACTTACCACCACCACCACCAACACTGCAGCTCATCACCACGCACTCATCCACTCACCCACTCATTTAGTCACGCAAAAGACAAAGATCCCCCGTATAGCCTTCAGCAGACTTTTGGGACAAGTGCTATGAGCGAGCACCTATGAAGTCCGGCACGGCACACGAGGAGGTGGGTTGCCAACACCACGCCCGCGCCGCCTTTGTCCCCCCAGTGGCGATGTTTACACATCGCACCAGTTACTCATTTAAGGCTGAGTTGACCTAGGGGATGCCCAGCACCGGTCCAGACCATCGTTACCGGTGTTGAACGTGAGCGGGAATCAAACTCACGTGGCCGGGGATTGCAGCGCAGCGCGCTAACCGTTGCACTGCCGCTCACCACACCCCCGCTCACCCACCCGCTCACTCACCCGCTCACCCATCCACCCACCCACCCGCTCACCGGCTCACCCACCCGCTCACCACCCACCCGCTCACCCACCCGCTCACCCACCCGCTCACCACGCACCCGCTCACCACGCACCCGCTCACCCACCCGCTCACCCACCCGCTCACCCACCCGCCCGCTCACCACCCACCCACTCACCCACCCGCTCACCCACCCGCTCACCCACCCGCTCACCCACCCATCAGCTCCCAACTCTTCGCCAGTCCTTGACGCTCACCCGCCCGCTCACCCGCCCGCCTGCTCACCCACCCGCCCGCTCACCCGCCCGCTCACCCGCCCGCTCACCC
>JAAXLI020002044.1:0-15360 GCA_014621495.2 Entosphenus tridentatus
CACAATGTTGTCCCACGTCGCATGTGAGTGCCAACCGCATATGTACAGCAAATTTGTTGGTAGAAATAGGTGAGTCGCATATATGTGAAATCGCACAAACCAAACCTGCATAAAGCGAGGGAAAACTGTATACAAAATCAAATGTAAACAAATATGCATAGAGCCCGTGTGGCTGATGGGATATGGATGGTCAGGTATGTGAAAGGGGGGTATCTGCGTGTTCGAGAACTCAATACAGTATCGTGTTATTTTAAGTGAGAAGTAATTTCCCCCTCTAAAAAACGGAGACGGGGCTAATGTCCTGTTTCCAGCCCGGAGACCAATAGTGGAAATTCCATATTCCTATGGCTGGGCCGAGTCCACCCCAATCATGAGGACTGCACTGCCTGCTGAGTGGGAGGTGAACCACGGCGCACAGTGTGGAGATGAATTATTGAGCGAGCAAGACGAGCCAGTCGCAGCCGTAACGTGAGAGCCCTCGCAGCGCTCGGCTCCATCAGAGCAGCGCCCAGCTCCGGGCAGTGCACGTCGTGTGCACTTGCGATACGTCCCGTTCAGTTTAAACGTGCACATGAGCTCGTCTTAATTGATTGAACCTAAAATCACCTTTATCCCAGTCCACTCACTCGGCCTGCCAGGATCTGTGGTGCGCACGCTACTACTAACGGTGAGAGGAGCACACTGACAGGGCGTCTAGGAACATGTGGGTTAGAGGTCTGTAGGAAAAGGGGTCTGGAGGAATAGGGTTCTAGGGGGTCATGTGGAGTAGGAGTCTAGGTGAGAGAGGGAGTCTATGTAACGTGTAGATTTCTGTGCAGGGAAGCCTGATGGCGGGGTCTTACGGGGGCCCCGGAGAGGCCCCTGCACGTCTCGCCCACTTTCGCAGCGTGCTCTCGCAGTGGCTGCTCATGGAACGCAGGGAGGCCGCGGGCACGGGGCAGGGGGCCCCGTTTTTTTGCCCCTACCGGCAAAATTTGGGGGGCGCGAGGTCCCACCCTCCGGCTCATTGCGACCAGCACCCCCACTCCGAGCCGGGCCCCCTCCATACGGAAGCACCAGACGAGCTCCGCCCCCAGGGCGTGCCCCCACCCACCACCCCGATCGAACGAGAGATCCAGCGAGGACTGGCGCGGGAGCGGAGCCTGCGGCTCGCGCGGGGTCTCGTGGCCGGGATGGGACAAGACGTGCACGCGGCGCGCGTGCGGCCGCAGAACGAGGCGGGACACGAGTCGTCGTCGTCATCGTCGCACAACGGGCAGCACCTGGCGTCCTTCTGCGCGGTGACATCACAGGACACACCGCGACATGGCGGGCGCGCGCACCGCCTGGCCGAGCTGCGCATGCGCCGAGACATCCACCTACAGCGCGCACGCGAAGATGCACAGCGCCGGGCAGCAGCAGAAGGTGCGGTGTCCCGTGGTGCAAGGATAATCAGAGTTGTAACTGACAAGATAACTTATGGCAACAGAGTGATTATGCAGGCCGTAAAACCATGGGTTTCAAACAACTCGCAACTCAGACACGTGTGTACAAAGTCGCCGTACACGTGCAAAAATCATTAGTCTCTCATAAAGAGGTGCATTGTGGTTAACTTGTCCTAAATCGCCATCAAAATAAAATTTGACAAAATATGACCCAGTAACAAATGAGACAACTGTGGACCAGCTTTGTCCTTATTAGGACTGATCAGCACAGAACATTGACCAGGCCTGAACCCTGTTGTTTGGTCACTTGCTAAATACATATTTTTATCCACAGAGGCTGTGTGCTGTTCACACTTGCTTGTGTGTTGTTTGGAACCTGTACAACAATAATTTCACCACTCATTATGTAACTTACAGTATTTGGTGATACTGGTGTCCTCTGAGATTGGTTAAATTACTGCTGGGTGTGCAGTGAATGTACCCATGCGGGATTCTCCTCCATCCAGTGCAGATGCAATGGGACCAGGTGCAAGCGAGGGCCCGACACTAGAGCGCCTCATTGTGGTGCAGCGCAGATGCCGCCATCCCCACGGCTCTGCTGTATTCCCCGAGGGCACCATGCTGTCCGTCCGCGCCACCAGAGTCATCGTGCTGGAGCCCCCACCTATGCGAAGAGGTGTGGAATGCAGAAGATGCACCGCGTGGTTGGGCCTGCGAGTGAGCTGCTGTCTCCATGTTACAGGTCTATCCATTCTCATCGTGTGAGCGCAGGAGGAGGGCCCAGCTCCACGCTCTCGGCCATCGAGCGTGAGATTCGGGAGGAGCAGCGGCGTGAGGCAGAACTGCGGGAGCACAGGGGGAGGGAGGGGCTGATGATGCAAAGGGTGGGGCCTGATAAGGGAGGAGGTGGGGCCTAATGATGGGTGCGAAACGCAGGAGAGGTACCACGTGGTTGGGCCTGCGAGTGTCTTAGGCATGCATATTCTCACTGTTTGAACACAGGAGGAGGACCTAGCAAGGAGATGGTAACCCCTCCACTTTAGCACAAATTTATATCAGTAACCATGTTGAAAACCCCAATTTAAGCTTGTGCTTGAGGCCCCGGGGAGGTGAGTCATCTATGACGCCTCCTGGCAAAAACCCATTTGGTGGAGCCAGACTCTATTCTTCCCCACGGGGTTTTAAAAAAAACACCAGAATAGCATTGACATTAGCCATGTGGAATGTCCAAACGCTCACTGCAGAGGAGCTGCTTCCATTCCTCTGTCGGGAAATGGACCCGTACCATTTAGACCTCTGTGGTATACCAAAGGTCCGGTGGACTGGTTCTGACTCCAGTCACTATGAGGAGTGGACAGTTCTCCACTCGGAGCAGGAAACTGCCAAACAACAGGGAGTGGCACTTCCTTTGAACAAAAAGTGTGGAAATCCCAGGCTATTGTGGGCTTGCCTCCCGATCAACGGAAGGAGAGATACTGTGGTGGTGGCTTATGCCCCCACAGAAGATGCTCATCAGCAGTGGGATGTAGGCAAGGCTGATGAGTCAGATGCCTTCTTTGATCTCCTGTCCCAGGTGCTGACTAAAGTAGCCCCTCGGGATAGAGTAATCCTCTTAAGTGAGTTTAATGCCTGAACGGCTCATGATGCGGACACCTGCTTTGGAGTGATTGGAAGGCATGGGCCAGATCAGCTCCATAACAATGGTACGAGGCTGTCAGATTGTTGTGCAGCCCATGGACTTAATCACCATACCGTTGTTCCGGCATTGGCACGTTCACACATCATGAATGCACGCCAGGTCCATGCAAAAGCATCTGCTGGACTACATAGTTACAGAACAGCAAATGCGGGCCCACATTCTTGACACCAAGACCTACTGTGGAGCAAATTTTCCTACTGACCATCAGCTTGTCATCTGTAAGATGCGCCTACCATATGTTCACTGTGGTGGCTATCATCCATCAAGGACCTTACTCAAACCCACAATGGTCTGGTCTTGTTTAGCTGATGAAGGTGGCAAGCGGGAATTTAATCATCACTTGCAACTGGAGTTGGCATTGCCCCCTCCAAAATCCTGACGGCGAGGGGAAATTGGTGGGTTTTAAGACAGCGCCTCATGCAGCTGTTAATGCTGCATTGGGTATGCAGTCCAGACTTCCCCAGAAATTATGGATAACAGAGGAGGTGTTCCGGCTAGTTGAAAGGAAGCAGCAGAACCACTCCCAACGTTTACAACATTCCATGTCCAAGAATGAGGAGGCTTACTGCAGCCTTCGCTTGGAAATTCAGAGAGCCTTACGGTGCTGCAAGAATTAGTGATACAGTAGAACCTCTGGTCACGACCATAATTCGTTCCATAACTTTGGTCGCAACCCGATTTGGTCGTGACTCGAACCTAATTTCCCCATTGGATTGTATGTAAATACGATTAATCCGTTCCAGACTCCTACGAACTGTATATAAATATTATTTTTTTAAAGATTTTTAAGCACAAAAATAGTTAATTATGCCATATAATTCACAGTGTAATAGTAAACTAAATGTAAAAACATTGAATAACACTGAGAAAACCTTGAACAACAGAGAAAACTAACATTTCCACGTCAAGGTTTAGAATCATTCAACAAAATGATTGTTCCGTCTGCTACATTAGTCAGTCGATTCTGAGAGAGAGAATATTCGTATGAGCAATTCATGTTTCTATTGAAGTAAGTTAACAGTAATATTTGGGTACAGTATTGTTTTTGGAAGCATTTACCGTAATATCGTATGAACGTTTACTTCACCGCATCATCATATGAATAATGCGAGAAGAGATTAACGGGTTCTTATGTTAGTGATTTACGTACTCAGCACTATCGCTCTCTAAATTGCGGCTTGAATGAGGGAGGAGGGGTATGACTACACTCACAGAGTTCACAGCGAATGAGCGCATGTCTGACCGAGACCGATTACTAAGCGAGACTGACTGAGCAAGCGGCCACACGTGGGTCGCTGTTGTTTGTAAACAAACAACAGGAAATTTGGCGCTTACAAAAAGGGGAAATCGGCCGCGGCCGTGTTTGATTGCCACCCGAGTATGTGTTCGTGACCAGATTCAAAATTTTTGGTCGGAACCCGATTTGGTCGTGGTCAGAAGCGTTCGTGACCAGAGGTTCTACTGTAGTCGCGAATTGTTGAGGAAAGGGAAACTGCCTTAGTAGCATGTGATCATAAATCACTTTTTAACACCATCAACAAAATTAACTTGCAGAATGGTGATCTGATCTCTGACCCCCAAGAACAGGTTTACAGATTTGTTGAGCATTTCTGTGAGATCTTGGGGGAGTGGAAACACCTCAGCTGAAACAACTTCATAGGACAAGGTGGGGTTGACCCTGCTGGTGCTGCTGTGTCTCAAATATTGGAGGAAATAGCCGATCATTGTGAGTGTTTGGCCCATTTGCCCTCCGTTTACGAAGTGCGAAGGGAGATACGAAGCTTTAAATCAGGTAAACCACCAGGGAGATATGACCTATATTATTGGTTCTTTCGGTAAAGTCACGTAGAAGGGAAATAATAAAATAATAAAAATAAAACAATACAATTCTCACGACGTTTCGGCCACAACGCAAGCAGCGCAAGCAGCGTTGTGGCCGAAACGTTGTGAGAATTGTATTGTTTTATTTGTATTATTTTATTATTTCCATTCTACGTGACTTTACTGAAAGAACCAAGAATATGAATCCCTGCAGTCACGAAAGCTTTAAATCGAGATATGACCTCCCAAGAGAACTGCTAAGGGAGGGTGGCATTTGTGTGCAGACTGCTTTATTTCCCATCATTGCAACCGTCTGGTCCACAGGACAGGTTCCGCAGGATTGGAAGGATCCCCTGGTAGTCCCTATTTGTTAAAAGGGGTACCGCACTGATTACAACAACTCCCGGGATATCTCCCTCCTCAGTTTGTTGGGAAAGGTCCTGGCAATAATTATTCAACAATACCTTGCTAGACATGCTGAGGAAAAGGTTGCGGTGCCTCAATGTGGTTTCAGACTGGGGCAAACCTGCATAAACACCATTTTCTTTATCTGTATGCTACAGCAGAGAGTGTAGAGCATTTCAAGAGGACCTATGTCTCTGCTTTATTGACCTTGTCAAGGTCTATGATACCATGAATAGGCCAGGCTTCTGGGTTATTATTCATGCTTTTGGAGCCCCAGACGGTCTTCTCACGGTCATTAAGGACCTTCATGATGGTGGACAGGCCTGGGTAAAGTTACATGGCCAGGTTTTGGAGACATTTTCTATTTACCTTGTGGTGCGACAGGGAGGTCCTCAGATCCCTTCACTATTTAACATCGTCTTTGACCATGTAGTTCGAAAAGCTTTCCATGGATGTGTAAGGACAGTACGGGGTTATGTAGGGACAGTACGTCTCCCCGTGGCCGTGGTTACTAATTAGCATGACGGGAACAGACAGGGTCACGTAAGGGTGATGGACCTAAGTAGTCGTTAATAATGCTTGATGCGACGGGCACTGACAGGGTCGCGTGAGGATGAGCACGGGACCTAGACGGTCGTAAATAATAACTGGGACAGAGACAGACAGGGCCAGGTGCGGTGAGAGAGTGTTTGGGAAGAGGGGTGTGGCTGGGTCGTGAGGGGGATAAAAGCTAGCGTGGAACAGGGCTCTGGGCTGCTATTGTAGGGGAACCAAGGAACTGCCGTCGCCGTCGTCATCTTGGAGCGGGTCGTCTTCATTGTCCTGGAACGGGCACCTTGTAGTCTTGGAAGGCTAGAGTTATATTTTCTCCGTGACTGCTATGCGTCCGCTCCTGTGTAGCTAGCCAACTACAAAGGGAGCGTCGCATAGAGTCACATAAGTTACCCAAGTGTATATAGTCACTCGCGGTTACTCGTTAAGTTATCAGTGATTCTGCGAACTTTTATTCATAATAAATATACATATAACTGAACAAGAAGGTGTATCTGAGAGGTACATTACAGATATACCAATATAATTTCCACCTAGTATAGATACAATGAGAGGCTGATTGAATCCCAGGTGCGATCAGGGGATTGCTCTATATTGACCAACCATATTATGTATGCGGATGATCTGGTGATTGCTGCCCACTCTAAGTAGTTGGAAATGCTACTACTGGACCTGAAGCATGCCACAAAGAGATGAGGCCATACCATCAGCCCTACAAAAACGAGGCACCTGCCTGGGTATTTAATGTCATCAAATGCTACCCTCCCTCAACTCCCCACGAGTGATGGGGCAGTTGTCGAGAGAGTGGAGAAATTTTCGTACTTGGACAGTGTGCTTATGACCTGCTCCAGTTCGGCAGCTGAGGTCTCACTCCGAATTGTTGAGTGGCATTATCTTTTCATCAGCTGTGTACCGCTGTGTGGATGCTACCTTGCCTGTTGCACCATACAATGCTCCGGGTATTCTTGGCCCTCAGTTATGCCCTCCCTTCTCTACGCTTGCGAAACATGGAGCCCTCTAAAGTAACATCTGCACCCGTTTAAAACATAGGGGCTAGCCTGCCTATGATCCTTCCTGGTGTTAACCAGCCTGGATTGTGTGAGGAGTTCAAAGATTATTGAAAGATCTGGAGACAGTCCCATCAGTGAGCTCATGTGGCAAGCGAGGCTGCATTGGCTTGGTCATGTAGCTCGCATGGCCAGCAACCACATACCCAAGCAGCTTATGTTTGGCCAGATACATGGTACTTAACAGGCTAGAGAAGAGGTGGACTGAAATGGTAGAGAAAGATGTGGATCTGATTAGACTTGCCGATGACTGGTACCAGCAGTGTCAAGATCAGCCAATGTTGAGGAGGTTTGTGAAGGCCGCTGCTGGGGAGTTAGTGGCAGTCGCCCTCAAGCTATAATGGAGGGTAGAAGAGTGGAGCACTGGGTGGCTAAAACACGGAGAGTTGTGACAGTGTAGAATACAATATGATAATTGTTTTTTTTACCATTTTATCTAGCAACAAAACTGACACCTTTTTTACAAATATCAGTTATGTTTTTTGTTTGCATTCCGACCGCAGGTATTGTGGTCAATGCAAACATGACTTCTTGTAAAAAAGGTTTCAGTTTTGTTGCCAGATAAAAGGGTAAAAAGCCAATTATCATATTCTGCTACTGGCAAATGAGGTTCCAATGGTGTAAATGCTGACCCGAGCTCTCTTATAATCTGATGGTGCATTGTCTTTGAGTTGTGCGCCTTTTGGCGTCATCTGGTCCAACACCATGTGAGACTAGGCTCTAAAGAAAGCTGTCTTGGGTGTGGACCAATCAATTTCAAGGACAGTGCATACATTATCAGAGTTGTGGTTTTTTTTGCATTCCGACCACAGGTATTGTGGTCAATGCAAACATGACTCCTTGTAAAAAAACGTGTCAGTTTTGTTGCCAGATAAAAGGGTAAAAAGCCAATAATCTTATTTTGCTACTGGCAAATGAGGTTCCAATGGTAAACCTTCTCAGGCACCGCGAGAGCACGCGAGTGATGAGGGGGTGGAGTCGTTCTGTTGCAGGAACAACCGCCCAGGCAGAAATGGACCTGGATGCGCCCGTCGTGCTTGTGGAATAATCGACGGCCTTCCTCCTCATCCACACGACGGACGAGTGGCTGTACTGGAGATACAGCAGAAGCTTGACCATGACCAACACCAGCATGAGCATCCACTTTGCCGGCACCGGAAGCAGCAACATCAGCAGTAGCAGCAGCGATGGCAGTAGTGGCTACCTGGCACAGTCTGAGTCATCCAAATGGTTGGCAGACTCCTCGGTCATCAATTCCAGTGATGATGGCTCCCTCCATGGCGAACCTTGCATCCCTCTGCCTCTCGAGCTGGTAAATATATATATATCTCTGGAGTGTTTGTTAAACTTTTTTGTCCCTCGAACCACTCACCCTTGTGACAAAACGCTATCCACTTCTCTCTTAATACATGTCATATAAATGATTAATATTACCGGAACATACATTTTTTATGTAAATGAAGCTGAAAGGTTTTTATTTTCATAGGGTGCATTTAAATCTTAGGGTTAGTGTAGTTTAATCAGGGTAGTTTACCAAAAAAAAATTTTCTTACAAAACAAATGATTGTCATTATTTCCGGATCAACCTTCGTCTGCAACATAACTTCGCGGACCACCTTGATGTACCGGGGACCACACTTTGAGAACCACTGCCTTACACAAATGGATTACATTGCGATTGAAAGCTGATGGAACGCTAGCGTCTTTTACAGGAAAACGTAGTCGAGGAGGCCCACTGCAGGTCTGGGTGTGAAATAATTCCTAGGAACGACCATTGAGTTCCAGAGCTGGCTGTTAGTGTGCCGCGCTACGTGGGTTTCAGTTGAGCCTCACGGAAATGTGACAGTCTTGGCCTGCGTGTGCCTACACAGACGTCGCAAACGCCGCCACGGGAAGCCTCATAAATAAATTAAATCAACTAAAACTAGAAGTGGCAAATTTAGACCCAGATATTTTTTGCCTAACAGAAATGTTTCTCACTCCGGCCATGAATGACTTGCAAATAACGATTGACAACTACAACCATTTTCGGCTTGATCGAGGGTCTAAAAGAGGTGGAATTGCCATATATGTCCGTAATACTATAGCATATTCACCAGCTCACTCCGTGTTAAAAAACTGTTGCTTTGAGGGTCTGGCTATTAAAATCACTCTCCCGAATAATGAACAGATATTAGTAGTGCGTTGCTATAGACCGCCTAGTGGTAAGGATGTAGAAGCTGAGTCTGCACTGAGAGAGCTTCTTGGGGGCCTTTCGAAAAAAATACAGCACCGCAACTGCTACATTGGATTCTCCAAATCACATTTACAGTAGCCTTGATAAAAAGCAATACTGCGCCAGTCTATTTCTTGACTTGTCCAAAGCTTTTGATACAGTAGACCACAACACCCTGCTAAGTAAACTAAGTTGCCTCCGTTTCTCCAAACACGCAGTAAAATGGTAAAAAAATTACCTCTCTTCTCGCACTCAAACTGTCTTCACAGATGGTTGGAGGTCAAACAGTGTTACGATAACAAAAGGAGTTCCACAGGGTGTCAATCCTCGGCCCCCTCTTGTTCTCTCTTCATGTTAATGAATTAGGCACTGATCTGAACAATTCGAGGGTAAATCTATTTGCAGAAGACACTATACTGATAACTGCTGGACGCTCTCCGGATGATGCGATTGCTAGGCTCCAGTGTGATTTCGACAAACTACGACAGCTAGATGCTCTTAAACTAGTCCTGAATACCTCCAAAACCAAGGTGCTATGCTTCTCACCAGGACTAAAGCAGGACGTTGTTTTTCCCCATATATATTCAAAAACTAATGATGAAATAGAGCAAGTCAAGATCAATAAGTATCTTGTGGTCATCCTTGATTCAAAATTGAATTTTCAAGAACACATTGATTATATTAGTAAAAAGACAAAAATAAAAATTGGTTTTCTGTATCAACACAAACAGTTTTCCACCTATGTTCCGTTTGGAATTGATAAAAGCTACCATAATGCCTCTACTTGATTACAGTGACATCGTATATAAATCAGCACCCAGTACTGTTCTGAAGAAGCTTGACTCAATATATCACTCGGCCTTAAGATTTGCATTGAACTGCCCATATAGGACCCACCACTGCGATCTCTACATTGGGTCAAACTTAACATCTCTTAATTATCGACGACTTATGCATCAGATATTATTTATGATGTACTTACAAAAAAATCCACAGATTACCTGCTGGATCTCCTCATTGTTTCGGAAAACAAATATGAGCTAAGATCTTCGCTCATTTACCAGCTTCGCATTCCTTATTGCCGTACAAATACTGGAGGAAGGGCCTTTGCTCTCGATGCCCCCAGGGTCTGGAATGCTATCGCAAATAAACTCCAGCTTGGATCATTACCTACAAGACCATCACTCAAAACTGCTCTATTGGAGTCGTACAACCATAGCTGCCACTGGTATACAGTGGCCTGAAATCAAATATATAGCTATAGATGACCAATGCGAGAAATTATCATGCATTATTTTGATTATAGTGTGCTGCTGCTACTACTATTGTTACTCCTGCTGTCATGGATTGACTCATGCAGCTAGCGAAGGATGCTAGGTTTAGAAATATATTTAAGG
Source organism: Entosphenus tridentatus (assembly GCA_014621495.2). Lineage (NCBI taxonomy): Eukaryota > Metazoa > Chordata > Hyperoartia > Petromyzontiformes > Petromyzontidae > Entosphenus > Entosphenus tridentatus. The sequence goes on from JAAXLI020002044.1 coordinate 10,581, forward strand.
AAATCACTATTGTAAAGTTTCAAACATATTTATTATGATCACTGTTACATTGTTTTTATAGCATTATTTTAGTAATTTCTAGAAAGGTTTAGTTTAGCCCGATTTTTTGATGTAGTATAGAGTTATACTTAAAATTTTAATCTATATTGTATTATGATTGTTATTGTGATCTAATATCAAAATGGGATTTTTTTGCACATTTTTATACGCAGCAAAAACAAATGGTGCTTTTTCTGGAAGATTTTGTTTTTGTAGGGGATGTTTCAATTTGTGTACAGTACATTTTAAATGTATCTTGTAATTTTATTGTTTTTTGCGGTTGCACCCGAATCAAGAGCCGAATGGCTCACAGGGTTATTCCAAATAAATGAAAAACTGAAATGAAAAGAACTGAAGCAATGCCCATTGTTGATAGCCACGTGCTCTGAAGGTCCATTGTCCGAAGCGTCGCTGATTACACGGAAATATGTTTTTATTTCCAGGCTACAATGTTGTTGATGAGTGTGTTGAGTTTATTTTCCTCCTTAAGAGGCAAAGTGTTACCGGGACGTTGTGGACAATGGCCCCTTGACAAATGCCTGTGGCCCGTGGCCGGTTGTTCGCCGCGTCCTGATTGCCTATTGCCCCAACTGCAGAAACTCATGAACGCGGACCCTATGGTCATGGAGCCAAACGGTGCACTGTCCCTCAACCAGGGCACATCATGCAAGCGTCGGCTAGTGGTGGTGCTGCCATCAGCCGATTGTAAGTCTGGCCAGGAATCAGTAGGGAGTGACTTGCATATGCAAACACATATGGACCTGTAATAAAGACTCAGATCCCATGTACAGCCTTTACATAATTCTTCTGGGGCAAGTTCTGTTTAGGAGCACCAATGAAGACCGGCACTGTGGCACACGAGGGGCTGGGTGGCCAACACCACGCCCAGCCGCCTTTGTGTCCCGAGTGCACCAAGTACTAATTTGAGGCTCGGTGGTCACTGGTCTTGGCCGTGAGCCCACTGAGCTATTGGCTTCATGTTCAGAAGCAACCTGGCCACAAATAATAGAGAGGGCTGTCAGGATAAGAGGGGACATGGGCAGGAACTATGGATGAGGAGAAGAGAGCTGCAGATGAGGATGAAGCAGCAAAAGAGGAGAGAGCTGTACACGAAGAGGAGAGAGATGTGGACCAAGAGGAGATGTGTACGAAGAGAGCGCTGTAGAAGAAGAGGTGGGATTAACGGACTGGAAGCCTAGCCTGTCTCCGTGTGTTGGTGAGGAGTGTCTGCTATTTGAAAAGCAACTTCTGTCTCGCTTCTGCGTCTCCATGTGTCTGCTTTCTCTGTCTATGTTGTGTCCCCGTGTGTCTACATTGTGTCTATTTGTCCGTATCTCCCTTGTGTCCAAGTGTCTCCCCCACGATTTGTATAAATGTTTGTTCCTCTGAAGGCAACGCTCAATTTGACATAGACACGGCCACAACAGAGTAGGCGTGTGTACTGTGCAGGGCTTTCTCACTCACCCACTGCACATATCTCACAGCCGTCTTTGTCTCTCCCCAGTGCCATCTCACGCTCACTCACCTCGGAGATGTTTCCATCCTTTGACCGTCGTGCAGAAGCTCGGCGAGGTTCTTCACTGAAGCTGGGAGATCGAGTCGAGTGAGAGGGCCTCAGAGAGTTGAATCTCAGGGAGAGTCCCAGGGAGAGTCTCGGAGTCTCAGAGTCTTAGGGAGAGGCTAGGAGGAGGTGCCTAGCCAGCAGCACGCTCCATCTCCCCGTCTCACGGGGGACGATGGACTCTCGTGTCAGCTAACCAGTCTAGACTGGCGCAGGGCGCAATGTTGATGAATCTGTGGAAGGGAACAAACGTTCAGTCGCACGGTCCATTGGTACCCCCCCTTTTCCACTTGGCACACACGAGCCGAGCAAGCCTTGAGGGGGGGCTCCCAAGGCGCAGGGTGAGAGAGACATTGAAAGGTTCCTTGTCTGTGTGCGGGCATTTCTCACCTGTGGCCGTACACCTGCTGCACAAACCCCAGTGGCTGCTGGTGCTCGTACATCGGGGAAACATCGCTGCCCCTGGGCTGGGAGACTTGTGAAAGAGACCACAATGAACATCAGCTCATCGAGAATGCCCGAGGCAAATGAGTGATTCGCTCGCACATCCCAAACCCACGCTCCGAGCTTCACAGCGAACACCTTAACATGGCTTTCAATGCATGTGTGTGTAAACCCATATGTGGGTACGTGTACATGTGTGTATGCAATTGAGGAGCAGCAGAGTATCAGAATAGCAGTTAGCCTGCTGCTTTATGAACCCAGTGACCCGAGTTACTTGGTAGGATGAAACTAGATTTGTTGTATTCGTATATTTTTTAAAGTGATTTGTTTATCTTTCCTACACTCTACACTTCTATAGTGTTTTGCATTGTTGTTGTAACTTTCAGACCTGCCCCAATTGAACATCTGTAAAAAAGAGCTTCATAGCTCATTGGATTCCTCCAGGATAAATGAAGATTCTGATTTCACTTGACTCGAATGTGATTTCAAAGTGACAGAAGCTCGTGACTGTTGGTGCGACGGCCTGCAAGAAACTGTGACCCCAACTGTGATCTGTCTGCGTTTGCATACAACCGGATATTGGCGACATGCCCACCGTGACGCGTTGCGACCTTTCGCCCGACGACGGCTTGCCGGAGGTGGCCAGCCCGTCCTGCTGGGGTGGCTTTTGTCGGGAAGGGGCCGCGTAGATCGGTGGCCAACATGGTAGGCTCAGGATAAGCTCTCTAAGACCCAGGCGAGGGCGTGCCAGGTCCTCCAGAAAAACGTCCCGCAAGATCAGCAGACCAGGTGAGAGGATTGAACTTGGCACAGTTGTGAGGGACAGGGGTGGGGGGATACGGCGCACGGTTAGAGACTCGCCCGGTCTCAGGTGACGCTAAACGCATGATGTTGATTCTAAATGTGGAGGGAAAAACTGGAGGACTCGGACAAAAATGTATGTGACCACGGGGAGAGAATGCTAACTGCATATATACTACAGGGGTCAGGGTCGAGATCAAACCCACGAGCACCTGTATACCAGGCAGGATAGTTAACATCTCGCCACCGTGGCACCCTTAAACATAAGGCGTGTTGAAGCAATGCCCCAAGTGGGACAGCGAGGCTCTCATCGAAGCGGTTTTTAAAAGTAGTTCTGTAATGCCACCTCCTTGGGCACCGCGAGAGCACGCGAGTGATGAGGGGGTGGAGTCGTTCTGTTGCAGGAACAACCGCACAGGTAGAAATGGACCGGGATGCGCCCGTCAGGTTTGAGGATGAATCAACGGCCTTCCTCACCCACACGACGGACGAGTGGCTGTACTGGAGATACGGCAGAAGCTTGACCATGAGCAACACCAGCATGAGCATCTACTTCGCCGGCACCGGGAACAGCAACATCAGCAGTAGCGGCAGCAGCAGTGATGGCAGTAGTGGCTACCTGGCACAGTCTGAGTCATCCAAATAGTTGGCAGACTCCTCGGTCATCGATTACAGTGATGATGGATCCCTCCATGGCGAACCTTGCATCCCTCTGCCTCTCGAGCTGGTAAATATATATCTCTGTAGTGTTTGTAAAACTTTTTTGTCCCTCGAACCACTCACCCTTGTGACAAAACGCATTCCACTTCTCTCTTAATGCATGTCATACAAATGATTCATATTACCGGAACATAAATTTTTTTGTGTAAATGCAGCTGAAAGGTTTTTATTTTTATAGGGGGCATTTAGATCTTGGGGTTTGTGTAGTTAATCAGGGTAGTTTACCAAATTATTTTTTTAAGTATCAATTAACGTCCAAAACAAATGGTTGTCATTATTTCTGGATCAACCTTTGTTTGCAACATAACCAAGAGCATCAAAACCACCAAGACTTTATGGGTTACCAAAAATTCACAAACCTTATGTCCCATTAAGACCTATAGTACAATCGGCTCTGCCACGTACAAATTAGCACAACGTAACAAATATAGCCATACATCGGTAGGACCTCTTCGTTCATCAAAAACTCTGAACATCTCGTAAATATAATCAAACCCTAATGATATTCTCATAAGTTTTGATGTGACTTCTCTTTTCACGAGGGTTCCGGTCAACGAGTCAATTAAATTACTCGACACTCTGGTAACGAACAAGGTTCAGCCAAAGATATCCCAATACTAGCTGAACACTGTCTAAAGAACACTTACTTCTTGTGGCAAGGTAACTTCTATAAACAAAAGGAATGAGCAGAAATGGGCTCTCCCTTGTCTCCTGTGATAGCGAATTTGTACACGGAAGATTTTGAAATACAAGCAATAGCTTCAGGTACACTAAAACCATCTGCTTCGTTCAGATATGTGGATGACACATTGATGATCTGGTCAAACGGCAAAGATACACTGAACGTCTTCTTGGTTCTTTCGGTAAAGTCACGTAGAATGGAAATAATAAAATAATAAAAGTAAAATATAATAAAATAATTCTCACGACGTTTCGGCCACAACGCAAGCAGCCGTCCTCAGGTGAAAAACAGGTCTGTCGATAAGACAGAGTCTGAATGACACTTCCTAGGCTTGGAGCGTCTATTTAAGCTGGGAGGGAGGAGGAAGAGCACCTTGACAAAATAATTTGCATATCAAGAGGATTTTTTTGCATATTTATGGGAAATGCAGATATGCGACTAGTACTACTTGTGAAATGCGTAGGAGGTTTGGCGGGGGGTTTAAAGTCATGTTTTGCCCGTGCATTATGCAGGACCAGCAGCATCAAAGGGAG
>JAAXLI020002045.1:0-15353 GCA_014621495.2 Entosphenus tridentatus
ATTTGAACCAAGGGCCTCTTGATCTGCAGTCAAATGCTCTACCGCTGAGCTACACCCCCATGCAATACTCCACATTTTGGCGCAATCTTGAATCAAATCTTTTAGCACATTTTCCCAGCAAACAAATTCTCGACTTCATCAGTCCACAACCACCATGAACAATTCTTTTATAGGATATAATTGGACCTCAGTCACATTATTTAATCTGATTTTCAGAATAGCATTCATTACATACAAATTTTGGAAAGTGAAATGTATTTTGATACAAGTTACAGAGAATTGTGTATGTAAGTTAGATGCTTTGGAAAAGTCTTCACGTGACTTAAAAATGCGTAAACATTATTTTTTTTTTATCTCAAAGAAACTGAAGACTTTCTTGGGTGTTTTCTTTCAAAAAATACTTCTCTATTGATGAAGGGAAAGCAAAGTAGAAATAGACGATGTGTTCTTAAAGGTGGAGCGATTTCTCTTTCGTCAAATTGATATCCTCGTGCATGTCTTTGCCCGATATAAATGGTTCTGCAAAAATAAATTTCCCAAGAATGACAAAATTCACGAACAAGAACAGGGGGCGCTTGGATTTCAACCAAGGACCTCTTGATCTGCAGTCAAATGCTCTACCTCTGAGCTACACCCCCACGGGACATTACATATTTTGACGCAATCTTGAATCTTTTCTTGTTAGCTAATTTTCCCAGCAAACAAATTCTCGACATCACCAGTCCACAACCACCATGAACAAGTCTTTTAGAGGATATAATTGGACCTCAGTCACATTATTTCATCTGATTTTCAGAATGGCATTCATTACATGCAAATTTGGGAAAGTGAAATTATTTTGATACAAGTTGCAGAGAATTGTGTATGTAAGTTATATGCTTTGGAAAAGTCTTCACGTGACTTAAAAATGCGTAAAGATTATTTTTTTTTAATCTCAAAGAAACTGAAGACTTTCATGGGTGTTTTCTTTCAAAAATTCTTCTCTATTGATGAAGGGAAAGCAAAGTAGAAATAGACGATGTGTTCTTAAAGGTGGAGCGATTTCTCTTTCGTCAAATTGATATCCTCGTGCATGTCTTTGCCCGATATAAATGGTTCTGCCAAAATAAATTTCCCAAGAAAAACAAAATTCACGAACAAGAACTAGGGGCGGATGGATTTGAACCAAGGACCTCTTGATCTGCAGTTAAATGCTCTACCTCTGCGCTACACCCCCACGGAACACTACAAATGTTGACGCAATCTTGAATCTTTTTTTGTTAGCTAATTTTCCCAGCAAACAAATTCTCGACATGACCAGTCCACAACCACCATGAACAAGTCATTTAGAGGATATAATTGCACTTGAATCTCACACTTTGTGCACATTTTCCCAAAATTAAACTCTCGACTTCGCCATTACGCAACCAAAATAAAAAAAATACTTTGTGTGAATATAATTCGGCCTCAGTCCCATTATCTAATATGATTTTCAGAATGGGATTCAAAACATCATATTTCGGGAAAGTGAGATTATTTTGTAAGATAAGTTCAACAGTTTTGTGTGTTAAGTGTAATAGTTTGAACAAGTTTCCGCGTGACGTAAATACGCTTGAAGATTTTTAATTAAAAGTCGAAAAGAACCTAAAGACAATTATGGAAGCTTAAAAAAAACATATCGCATCATAACGTAAATGTAAAGTAAAAGAGGTGCGATTTCCTAACTTTATTTAAACTGACACTTCTATGCATGTCTTTGCACTCCAGCAGAGGTCCTGCCAATGACAATATTAATTAAAAAGAAAAGGGGGCGCTTGGATTTGAACCAAGGACATTTTGATCTGCAGTCAAATGCTCTTCCGCTGAGCTACACCCCCATGCAATGCTACACATTTTGGCGCAATCTTGAATCAAATCTTTTAGCACATTTTCCCAGCAAACAAATTCTCGACTTCATCAGTCCACAACCACCATGAACAATTCTTTTAGAGGATATAATTGGACCTCAGTCACATTATTTCATCTGATTTTCAGAATAGCATTCATTACATACAAATTTGTCAAAGTGAAATGTATTTTGATACAAGTTACAGAGAATTGTGTATGTAAGTTAGATGCTTTGGAAACGTCTTCACGTGACTTAAAAATGCGTAAGGATTTTTTTTAATCTCAAAAAAACTGAAGACTTTCATGGGTGTTTTCTTTCAAAAATACTTCTCTAGTGAGGAAGGGAATGCAAAGTAGAGAAATACGATGTATTCTTAAAGGTGGAACGATTTCTCTTTCGTCAAATTGATATCCTCGTGCATGTCTTTGCCCGATATAAATGGTACTGCCAAAATACATTTCCCCAGACAAAATTCACGAACAAGAACAGGGGGCGCTTGGATTTGAACCAAGGACCTCTTAATCTGCAGTCAAATGCTCTACCTCTGAGCTACACCCCCATGCAATACTATAAATGTTGACGCAATTCTGAATCTATTTTTGTTAGATAATTTTCCCAGCAAACAAATTATCGACTTCACCTGTCCACAGCCACCATGAACACGTCTTTTAGAGGATATAATTAGACCTCAGTTACATTATTTCATCTGATTTTCAGAATGGCATTCATTACATGCAAATTTGGGAAAGTGAAATGTATTTTGATACAAGTTGCAGAGAATTGTATATGTAAGTTATATGCTTTGGAAAAGTCTTCACGTGACTTAAAAATGCGTAAAAATAAAAAAATTTAAATCTCAAAAAAACTGAAGACTTTCATGGGTGTTTTTTTTCAAAAATACTTCTCTAGTGAGGAAGGGAATGCAAAGTAGAAATAGACGATGTGTTCTTAAAGGTGAAGCGATTTCTCTTTCGTCAAATTGATATCCTCGTGCATGTCTTTGCCCGATATAAATGGTTCTGCCAAAATAAATTTCCCAAGAAAGACAAAATTTACGAACAAGAACTGGGGGCGCATGGATTTGAACCAAGGACCTCTTGATCTGCAGTTAAATGCTCTACCTCTGAGCTTCACCCCCATGCAATTCTCCAAATGTTGACGCAATCCTGAATCTATTTTTGTTAGCTAATTTTCCCAGCAAACAAATTCTCGACTTCATCAGTCCACAACCACCATGAACAAGTCTTTTAGAGGATATAATTGGACCTCAGTCACATTATTTCATCTGATTTTCAGAATAGCATTCATTACATACAAATTTGAGAAATTGAAATGTATTTTGATACAAGTTACAGATAATTGTGTATGTAAGTTAGATGCTTTGGAAAAGTCTTCACGTGACTTAAAAATGCGTAAAGATTTTTTTTAAATCACAAAGAAACTAAAGACATTCATGTGTGTTTTCTTTCAAAAATACTTCTCTAGTGAGGAAGGGAATGCAAAGTAAAGATAAACGATGTATTCTTAAAGGTGGAGCGATTTCTCTTTCGCCAAATTGATATCCTCGTGCATGTCTTTGCCCGATATAAATGGTTCTGCCAAAGATACATTTCCCAAGAAAGACAAAATTCACGAACAAGAACAGGGTGCGCGCTTGGATTTGAACCAAGGACCTCTTGATCTGCAGTCAAATACTCTTCCTCTGAGCTACACCCCCATGCAATACTACAAATGTTGACGCAATCCTGAATCTATTTTTCTTAGCTAATTTTCCCAGCAAACAAATGATCGACTTCACCTGTCCACAACCACCATGAACAAGTCTTTTAGAGGATATAATTGGACCTCAGTCACATTATCTCATCTGGTTTTCAGAATGGCATTCATTACATTAACCTTTGGGAAAGTGAAATGTATTTTTATACAGGTTGCAGAGTATTGTGTATGTAAGTTAGATGCTTACAAAAAGTCTTTACGTGACTTAAAATGTGTAATGATTTTTTGTATCTCAAAGAAACTGAAGACATTCTTGGGTGTTTTCTTTCAAAAATATTTCTCTAGTGATGAAGGGAAAGCAAAGTATAAATAGACGATGTGTTCTTAAAGGTGGAGTGATTTCACTTTCGTCATATTGATATCCTCGTGCATGTCTTTGCACTATATACATGGATCTGCCAAAGATACATTTCACAAAAATAACAAAGGGGGCAGTTGAATTTGCCCGGGACTGATCCGGCTTGAGGTGCCCGAGACCGATCTGGCACGAGGTGCCTGGGATCGATCCGGCACGAGGTGCCCGGTGATCAATCTGGCTCGAGGTGCCACGGACCAATTCGACTTGAGGGGCCCGGAACCGATCCAGCTCGTGGTGCTTGGGACCGATCTGGCTCAGAGTGTTCTGTTTCAGTGATGGGTGATGCTTCGGGCGTGCCTTTTGCTCAGCTGTTTCCCCCTCCCCCCCAGCGTTCGTGGTGGAGGAAGTCGATGAAGCTGTGGTCGTCGGGTTGTTGTATGACGGTGTTGGTTTGTGATGCGTGCACTCCTCCCGGGGACGTAGTAAGCCTGTTGCCCTTTGACAATGTAAGATTTGTGTACAGTGAATTCTAAGTAAACCCTATACATTTGGACTAATTGCAGTTGTCTTGGTTATAATCCGCACATGGTCATGTGGGGCGTCGCGTGAAATAGGGGCCCCACCAAATTTTAATAACAGTGATGCTAGCTAGGGTTAAGGGTATAAACCGAAACACTCTAAAGCACGTCCCAAAAGAATGCACCGTTACACCACTCTGCGTCTGAACATACAATTGTGTGAATAACAAATCGAACTTTACATCTTTAATGTGTTGCAATGATTCCATGCGAAAGAATGAGACGTTGCGAATGGCGTGTATTGGTAAATGATTGTCATCAGTATTTATACCACAAATACATTTCACAAAAAAAAAATGTTCCCGTTTTCTCACAATACCTCGTGGAGGCCTGCGGGACTGAATGCTCCGCTACGCGCTAAGCAAAAAGCCCGCGTGCTCTCGCCCTAAGGCACACACGAGCACGTGAATAATATCAGATCCATAAAAAAGTTTATTTTTTATTTTTGGGTAAGAGCGCGTAAATATGAACTTGTTGAAGCGGCCACCACCCGATATACCAATTAGCAAGGTTTTGTCGTGTAAACAAAACGTTCCAATTATTTGCTATTTCAGCCCACCCGCTTGTGTGTTTGGAGAATAAACAAACGACATGGACGATTCGAGGACCTCGTGAAGTTTCGCTGGTGATGACAGCAACCAGCTTTATTAGGCGATGAGCCAGGATTGTCAGAATAAGTCTTCCTTTTTCGGTCTTTAATAGAGGGAGTAAAAGTAGTAACTAAACGTGCCAATAAGTAACTAATTGGAACATTTTGTTTACGTGACAAACCTGATTTGGATGTCGTGTGGTGGCAGGTTTAACGAAACATTATTCTTACTAATCTTATCTAATCGAAAAAAAACTTTAATATGGATATTGGTTGAGAAAGCCTTCTATTACGCGTTAAACTGAGTGAACAACAATGCAGGAGGCATACGATTTACAACCTTCCCACATTTGCAGCGTTTATATAAAGCCACGTGAATCGGTTTACGATGCATAAAGTTGATTTACGACACATCTGGTTTCTGATGTGACTTAGCCTGGAGCGTTTGTTATTCTCAAGTATGTTTGTGGATTTTCTTGTCACCTATTAAACCTTGATAAACGTGAGTGATAAAAGGAAAACACATTGGCCAAGCAATATTTTTTCTATTTCTGCTGTCTATTGGAAAATATGGTCTGATTTACAACAATACGATTTACGACGGGTTTCCAGGAACGTATTGTGTCTTACAAGCGGTGACCAGCCGTACGGCTGTAGGGGAGCTTGCATAAGTGAAATAACAAACTGATCCGGAAGGTACATTTCTTACATGGCAGAGAAATTCCCACTCTACTGTATCGAATGCATTTTCTCAATGAAGGGTTGCAACATGCATGTGCTGTTTGAGAAGATGTTTAATTTCAAAGTATTGCATCGACGAGTCTTCTTTCGTAAGGATAAATAGCCTTCAGATCGAAGATGTGATTGTAAATATTGTTATTCACTCGATTTTCTGTTCAGAAGCAAAGTGAATCTCGTTCGCTCCTATTTTAAAGAAGTGAAGACAACAGATGAGTAACTGAAAATAACATGTGATGTCCCGCCCTCTTGCATGAATGTATGTATGTTGAACTTCTTTCTTACCGTACGTAGCCAACCGTGATAATCGGATGAGCAAAATTAAATCAGATGGGATTAAGTCACATGGTAAGGAGTCCAGTCTCAGCGAGAAAGGGCTTTCGTCCACATTTTGAAATCGGTATTCAACAGCGAGGTTAGCTTCTCGCCTCCACACTCTGGTGGGATCCGCACCTCCACCGTTGATCAGTGTCATTACCCCACAATCCCCCTCGCCCCTCCACACACAGAACTGGGCCGTTCCAACTGAGCCTGAGTGCATGGGGAATGATCGACGTCATAATTGTACATATTTATGATTGATTAATAAGTTCACATTTGTTCCTTGTTTCAACGTGTGCATTGTGATAGCAATGTATATTCGCAGACCTTTTACACATGTGTGTGCAAGTTATCCTCCCACGCGACGTTTAGAAAATCCACAGCGTACCGGATGGACACTTGTGAATTATACATATAGATGTGTATAGACTGCCTGCTACTATAATTGTCCCTGGCTACTGCCGTAACGAAACAGTCTGGCTCAGACTTTCACTCCTACCAACCACGGTGCTCCGGCTCACTTCTGCCCCATTACAAGACGAAGCGGTGATCTCGCCTCCAGTCGACTGGAGTAACGGCACCAGTTCTCCTGGCTTCTTCGCTAGGTAACACAGATTTAGAAGGATGCACAGAGCCCATGTGTGGGAAATTGAGGAGGAATAGCTTAATTTTCTGTTGGTTCCTTATCCATTCACTCTTTACGAGTCATGGAGAGAGAGAGAGGGAAAACAAAGAGAGAGGCAAATGGTGAGAGAGAAAGAGAGACATAGAGTGGGAGAAACGGAGACAGAAGGACACAGATACACGGAGGGAGACGGCGCTACTTTTCATTGTTCAAGAGAAACAACTAAAATACATTTTCTCTAAAATTTATTAATCTTACATGTATCACATTTTACAAGACAATATGAGGTATGCAATGTATATATGTAAATGAATTAAGCAATTGATCTAGGTTGATACATTATTCTTACCAATGTGAAGATTGTAATAAACTATCTAGTCACTATCTACACACTCCACATTGGAGTGATGGGCAACCTATTGCTGAGTGGGGAATTGGCCCATGGTGCACGCCAATGTGCTTCCGTTTGTAAATTGTTGACATCCACTCTGCTGATGTCAGCCATGTCAGCGATGGCGAGGAAACTGAACTGAGTTTTAATTAGCTTAACACTTAGGCTGTTTCTTCTTATTCTGTACTCAGGCCTCCCCCAGCGCTGACACCTCAGAGTTGTGGGATCTGCTCCTGCAGAAATGAAGACCTCGCTACTGCTACTGCTGCTCGTGGTGGCAGCGCTGCTGTCATCCTCATCCGCCCGTTGCCCCGCTGCAGCGGGCGGATGGAAATCACCATCGGCTGACGATGACTCCGCGTTCATTAACGGGACCCGGCTGTGCGCGAGGCTCTTCGCCGACGACTGCGCCACGCAGGTCACGGTGCTGGGTGATTCTGAGAGCGTCGACTCCAGCCGCACGGTGGGGCTGCACCGCGTCTCCCACGTGGTCGTGATGAGCGGCTGCCAGCTCGAGATGACGGCCGCACGTGGGGCCGGTGGCACGGAGGAGTCGCGGCTCGTCAGGGAGGGCGTCCACAGTGCTGTGGGGTTGGAGGGGACGCGCCTTCAATGCGAGTGCATGGACCACCCGGGGAGTCGCGCTCCGCGGTACAGGGCAACCTACAACGACTTTTTAATAAGACACGTCGTTGAACCAGCGCAAGCCCCGAATACAGTTGCAGGATGGATCAACCTTTTGTACAGCCGTCGTGGGTACAATCCACCACGTCTCAACACGTTCCTACATTTGAATAACAGTGCTGTTCTTCCTACATTCAGGAATGTTAGACGAGACCCTAAATATCCTTATCTGTATTGGACCAAGAACAGACTGACAACAACGAATGTCCGCTTAAATGGATATCGCGTTGGAGCGACCAGCACAGCACAACTCTACGTGTGTGTTGATTTGGATAATAATGGTCAGCCAATACATTTACATAAAACTAAACGATAAAAATGTGTCGGTCCTCTTCAGGATTATTCTTCGGGTCCCTTGGCCTTTTCGGAAATTGAACCATGGCCGTTTCCTTCACCGATATCTCCTTGCAGTGCTCTTTCATCAGTGGTTGATGTCTGCACAGTCCAGTCCAACCGTGGCCTTCGCCTTCACTCCATTAGCACCCTCGAGTGACCTTTCCAGCACCGTCCTTGCGTGTCACCATGCTAGTCGTGTGTCCGAGATATCGCCGTGTCCTGAAATTGACCCGACTTCGTAGCCTCGATTCTTTGTCCATTTCTATGCTTCGCAAGATATGCTTTGGACGTTGGTATGAACGATTACATGCCTATAATCTGTACTGTGATTTACAATGAAGATAATATAATGAATGCAGACAATGATGATTACTGAATGCGCCATATCTAATAACCAGCAAGTGCTTCATCATCGTGTGGTAACATGTCAAGCTTAATGCATGTAATGCAAATAAAAACATAACCCTCACAGCCAGTGGGCTTTGTGATGAATCTCTGTGTACTTGTGGGCTGACGTGCCTGTGAGTGAAGCTCTTCTCGAAGGTGGGTAGATACATTTGTTTGTTTTTCTTTGATCATGTAAGGCTCCACTGAGCAACGTGGCTCTTTTTTCAGAAGCGACCTGGCCATCACAAATGATAGCTCAACGAAGTGGCTTATCACGTGGAAATGTATAGCAGCCAAATGCTCTAAACGCATGTTGATGAATGTGGAGAAAAAAACAGGAGGACCCGGAAAAAAATCCACGCGGCCACGGGCAGAGAGATCTGCAGCCTAAAAATATACAGCGGGCGTCAGTCGGGATGAAACTCACGACATCCTGTATACTAGGCGAGGTAGTTAACATCACGCCAGCACGGCACCCTTCCTCAATGATTCAGCTGAATCGGACTACTTTCTTAGCAAGATAATACACCTTAAATTTTTATTAATTTTGTTTTACTTGCTTTAACAGATGCATTCTAGAAGCATTACCATACCCAAAAGACAAAGATAAGATTTCACAAACAGGATATCATCATAAGCTGGTTTTCATCCATTGCGGGATGGAAGCTATCTTCATCCGTGACGGTTTCGTTTAACTTATAACCTGTTGCCAATTAATGTTTGTATATAACAAAATAATACCCCCGTGTTCATAAAATCTTTTAAAATTAAACCACTACCATATTCAAAGACAAAGATCTCCCTATAGCCTTACCATACTGTTGGGGCACGTGCTGTAAGCGAGCATCGATGAAAGCCGGAAAGGCACACGAGGGGGTGGGTGACTAGCACCACGCCCGGCCGCCTTTGTCTTCCCAGTGGCGATGTTTAAAGATCGCACCAGGTACTCATTTGAGGCTGAGCCGCCCTAGGGGAGGCTCAGGATCGGTTCACATAATCGTCACTGGTGTTGGCCGTGAGCGAGAATCGAACTCGGTTCGCCAGGTTCGTAGTGCAGCGCGCTAACCGTTACTACACTACCGTTCCCCGTGCTGCCTCCCCCACAAGCACCGCTGCTCTGTGGGGGTCGTTGGTGCAGGCGGGGGAGCAAGCAGTGAGTGCGCCAACAACAACATCAATGCATTTTGCTGAATTGCCCGCTGCTACCCACGACGTAGCCCTGCTGACTTATATGGAAAAAAACACTGTGCTGAGCGGGCACTCAGCCAAGTACCATCCCGGCTAAACTCTTGCTCAGCTTCCTAGATCCGACGAGATCTGTCGCATTCTGAGTGAATTGGTCACGATGTCAAAATTGGGATTTAACAATCTGACAAAAACTCATCTCTCAGCCTAGAGGTCTTTGGTCAAGACTGCAGTGCGAAAATAGGGATACTGACACAAGTAGCTCATCACTGAGCCTCATCACAGAGTCACCACCAGCAAGATACGGTCCGACCGAGCTATGGCTCATCACTGAGTCTCCTCACTGAGGTTCATCACTGAACCTCATCCCAAAGCGACACCCAGCAGGAGACGGCCCTATGAGCCGAGCTACGCGTTCAGTCCATCAAACACTCCAGGTGGCAGAACAGTCAAGGCATTTGAATTCAGTCCCAGCGTTTTCAGTTCAGTGAGAAGATTAAAGACATCAGCTGGAAGAGTCTGCAATTGGTTTCCTGGCAGGTTTATGTGCATTATATGTAGTGGGTCCAACTGAGTCGCAGACGTTGTTCCTTTTAGAGGCAACACTTTTATTTGTAACACCGTAACGCCGTAACACAAAGGGGTAACTGCCCCTTTACCAGACTACAGCGAGTAACCGTTACGAAGGCTCGATCTCTCACTCGGGTCTCCGACCACGTGGTTGCCTCGTAAGACGGAGAGCTTCAGCTTGAGACGTAGAGCTTCCGGCTTGTAGATGTTGAGCTTCCAGCTTACAGAATGCAGCGACCCCGGTCCCTCTCAGGGAACCGCCTCCGGTCGGGGCCGCTCCGCCCTCGGTCCCACCCACCCTCCCGAACATTCTCGTTCCCTCTGCATGGACATTCCGGATCACGTGTCTACGGGGTCAACCAGAGTGCGATGGCCCTGGGCAACCCTGCCCCTAGGCTTACACTCACCCCCTCCCCCTCGGGGGAGGCCCCACCACACGCTGTGCATGGTGCCCGCACTTTCCCAGTGCTCGCCAAGCCCCGCTAGGGATGGTATTACACACAGCCACCGACACGGTGCTGTCCACGATGTAGGAACATCAAACGGCACGACCCTTCTGGGCCGGCACCATACAGTGACATCCCCGATGTCACTACATATTCATACACATTAAAAAAACTCATGAAACGAAAAAGCGTTGAATATCTAACAACAGATAAAGGTACAAGGTAAGGTTTTCACATTTTACACAGACCAAACCCGGACATGTTTCAGTCAGGCTAGGTCTATGAAAACTGTGCAGTTTACTGAAATAAAGTTCAACATAACGCAATGTATCGGATCTCGGTACAAATCAATTCCTGCCGACCGAACACAAATGTTATGTTTTTTGTTCTGACCGTCCAGGGCCAAACCCCGAAAAGGTGGCAACCAACCATACTCTGCACCGTGAGTGATAAATCCCAGAGTCGGAGACGGCCCCTGCCCAGCTACGGAGTCGAGCTGCGCACTCAGTCCATCAAACACTCCAGGTGGTAGAGTGGTCAACGCGTTTCTGTTCAGTCCCAGCGTTTTTAGTTCAGCGAGAGCATTAAAGACATCAGCCGGAAGAGTCTGCAATTGGTTCTCTTGTAGGTTGATGTGCTTACATATTAATGCAATATATATACATAATGCACGTCTAATACAATGCAGATGTGTTTAACATTCGTTTTATTGGCTTTAAATGTACACTACACGTGATTGTCTAGCAATATAAATGGCACTCACTGAACATGTGCTGATTGTTTATACGTTAAAGTCAACGACAGCTTTAACACCATCCATGTGTGATGGATAGATGCGTGATAGGCCTTCCAATACGTGGTTTTTGTTTAGACCCACGCTGCAGTAGTTTTATGCCACGTGTCTTGTCGTTATCCCTCCACCACCCCACGAAATTTTGTCACGTTTACACACGGAAATGATTTACTCTTTGCCTGTGTGTGGATTCAACTTGTGACCAATGCAGTTCCTCCTTCCCCTCCGCACTGCCGGTGGCTTGGAGACTTATAACGACCGAACTCAACATCAACGCGCAGAAGTCCTCACCCCTTATGGATGGCCAGGTTGCTTCTGAAAAATTGATATACAGTTCAGTGGGCCTTACCTGATCAAATAAAACGTAGTTTACTCGTTTAGTTTAATAATTTTCGTTTCGGGTAGTCCTATGCTGGGCTTGAAAAACGTGGCGGCCTACTGGGTAGAGATAAAGAGGGCATGGTAAGGAGATGTTCAGAAATTCCGTGAACTTCTCTTTCACAGCCGTTTGCTGATACACAGGCTGAACTAGTCTGCAAGGTTTCCTAATTGATTCTTGACGTGACAAAATAATGATGGTGCCCTTTGTACAGCATTGGACTAGAATATGTAACCATACAAACACATCCACAATAGAGGTTTTTGGGTTAGATCGCGTAAATATATAAATGTGTCGTTAAAACCCCGCCACCACCCGACAGCCAACTAGTAAGGGCTGTCACGTAAACAGAACATGCCAATTCGTCACTAGTACAGCACACCGGTGTGTTGGAGAGCCAAGTCGCAACATTTACAAACTAAGAACGACGTTTCGCCAGTAATTACAACTAGCTTCATCAGGCAACAGCGCAGAAGGGTGGTAAACACATCTACGCCTCTATATAAGGAACGAAACAGTAAGACTGCTCCACAAAGCTGGCTGTCACCTGATGAAGCTAGTTCTAATTACTGGCAAAACGTCGTACTCAGTTTGTAAATGTTTTGGCTTGGTTCTCCAACACACCGGTGTGCTGTACTAGTGACGAATTTGCATGTTCTGTTTACGTGACAACCTTTACTAGTTGGCTGTGTCGTGTGGTGGCAGGTTTTAACGACACATTTATATATTTACGTGATATAACCCAAAAACCTCTATTATGGATGATATTGGTCGTGAAGGCCGACGTGTTAAACATACAAACACAAATTTTTTTAAATTGTTGTCGAAATAACGTACATGTATTCTTGGGTTTTTTTCAGTAAAGTCACGTAGGTAAAAAATGCATTTAATTAATGTATTTTTTTACCTACGTGACTTTACCGAAAAAACCCAAGAATATGAATCCTTGTAGTCACGAAAGCTTCAAATCTAGAATTAACGTACATGCATTCATTGAAACATCCTCGTATATAAAATAAAATTGGACTAATTAGCTTTCGATTTAAAGCTTTCGTGACTGCAGGAATTCATCTTCTTGTTAAGGCCCCCCCCCTCCCAACCCAGCTTATATATATGCTCCAAGCACGTGTGCTGCCTCATTCAGACGCTGTCGCCTCGACAGACCTGGTTTCACCTGAAGACGGCTGCTTGCGTTGTGGCCGAAACGTCGTGAGAATTATTTTATTATGTTTTATTATTTTTATCATTTTATTACTTCCCTTTTACGTGACTTTACCGAAAAAACCAAGAAGATGAATTCCTGCAGTCACGAAAGCTTTAAATCGAAATTTAACCGCCTCTACGGGGAGGGATTCCACATATCTTTGAGATCCTTCAACAAGCTCCGTGATAAGAAGGCTCAGCTGATCGAGTTTCTCACCTTTCTGAAGAGATGCCGCGACTCTAAGGTAATACCAAACGCATTTACACTAACATCTGCTGCTGTAACTTCTTCTAATGCTAAACGAATTCTTTCTAGAACTAGCTTAGCTCTTATCTCAGAAAAAATCTGACTTACGCGCACCGATCTAGATCAGTTAGACAAGACACTCTACAAATCTCACTTATCTTTGAGTGCAACAATGTCCACATCGGATTGGGACCATGTAGACAAAATTACTTCCTCTTCAGCTGCCGCTATGTCGACCAAATGCAAGGACAACTTGATTTCAAAATTCAACCGCCTCTCAAACAAGAAACCGGACCCACACATTGAAAAGCTAGACGTTAACAAAGTCGTAATTAATCGCAGTAACAGTACTATTTCTGAAGGTCTGAAATCCGTTTTAGCTAAAGGACTAAACTTTGCAGTCACACCTAGACACTTACCAGTT
The DNA here is from genome assembly GCA_014621495.2 of Entosphenus tridentatus. Taxonomy (NCBI): domain Eukaryota; kingdom Metazoa; phylum Chordata; class Hyperoartia; order Petromyzontiformes; family Petromyzontidae; genus Entosphenus; species Entosphenus tridentatus. The sequence continues at coordinate 13,838 of JAAXLI020002045.1, forward strand.
AATGATATAATTGCCCGAGTAGATGAAGCTCTCAAGGGCCTGAGTCACATCGCTGCAGACGTAGCAAGATCTGAAATCTCTGCAACCCTCAAAAACGCTAAGATGCCTGCTAGCAACATCAGCAAAGATGAGCGTTTTGAATTAGCTCAATTGAAAAAGAGGGATGACATTGTTATCCTCTCAGCCGACAAAGGCAATGCCACTGTCATCATGGACAAAATAGAATACAACAATAAAATTCAAGAACTACTCAACGATGGCAGCTATACAAAAATAAAAAGAGACCCCACCAACAGCCTCGTCACTAAAACCAAAAACATAATTTCTGCTTCAACCGCATTAATTGATCAGACCAAACAGTTCTCGTTGAAAACTTCTGCAGCCAGGCCACCAAGATTATACGGCCTACCAAAGATACATGAAGAAGATACACCTCTTCGTCCCATTGTCTCTACTATCAACTCTCCCACATACAAACTGGCTCGTTTTTTGTCTGAAATCCTACGGCCTTTCACTGGAAAAACCACCTCTGCGGTACTAAACTCTACCGACCTGGTATCGACAATCAAAGGGATTTCACTGTCCCCAAACGACCTGCTTGTCAGTTTTGATGTGGTTTCCTTATTCACCAAAGTTCCTGTACCTGACACCATCGCAATCATTGAAGACTTGGTTCATCAAGGACTGAATACTGAGGTACCCCCCCTGGTGAGACACTGCTTAACCAATACATACTTCACCTGGAATGGAACTTTCTACAAGCAAACTGAGGGCACCCCAATGGGCTCCCCCCTATCTCCGGTTGTAGCCAACATTTTCATGGAGAAATTTGAGACTGACGCCATCCAGACTGCCACTCTACGCCCGACCTTATGGAAGAGGTACGTAGATTACACTTTTGTCATCTGGCCACATGGCCGGCCTGCTCTAGACCAATTTCTCGACCACATCAATTCCATACACCCAGCCATCAGATTCACCATGGAAGTCGAAAAAGATGGCAAGCTACCCTTTTTGGATGTCCTAATTAAAAGGAGACCTGATGGTTCAATGCGCCATTCTGTCTACAGGAAAGCTACCCATACGGATGCATACCTAAAACCGGATTCCCACCACCATCCATCCCAGAATAATTCCCTCATCAAGACTCTATACCATAGAGCCCAATGCATCTCCGACCAGGAACACATTGCCAGTGAACTCAAACACGTACGCCAAGCTCTTAAGGCTAATGGTTACTCCGACTACACAATCCGCAAAGCCATCACTCCAACTATCAAGAAGGATCCCGTTGAGGAGCCTTTCAAGACCATCACCTTACCCTACATTGCTGGGGTCACAAAAAAGATCTCCAAAATCCTGATAAAACACAAGATCCAGGTCCGATTCAACATAGTACATAAAATCCGTGATCTGGTCCCGTCTGTTAAAGATGTGGTACCAGACATACAGTACCCTGGCGTCTACAAACTAAGTTGCCTCTGTGGTAGCAGTTACATTGGAGAAACCAAACGAC
>JAAXLI020002046.1:0-10078 GCA_014621495.2 Entosphenus tridentatus
AGTGACAAGTAATTATCTCAAACACCTCAATGGGATGTTGCTTCTTCTCTGCTGCTGCCACTTGGTCTGGATCTTCCTCCACACTGACCACGTGTGCTCCCAAATCCCTGCCTCCGATCAAATCCATGCTCAAAACCTTTCTCTTCTGCCTATGGCTGTCCCTTCTCAGCTGGAAATATATAAAGATTCGTCAGGCTCTCCCTATATTCTGTGGCTTCCACACGCAGGGTCGTGTCTGCGCATGGACCAAATTCTCCGGTCTCCTCCCACACGAAGCCAAACGCCGATAAATAAAATTGGCCTAAACATCGCAAAGTAGCAGCACCCTCCTGGGTAAATAGTGTTGAGCCTCGGCGAGCTTAGCCTGGGTAAATAACCGACGTTCTTATTCTAAATCACGTTGCCCGTAGCCTACTTTGCGAGAATGTCAACGGGTCAAACGATACTGCGGTTTCCAGCGTTGCTCTGCCAATGAAATGAGACCGAGCAGAGGAGTGCGGATCTCTCAGAGCCGGAGACGGTCGAGCTCCTGCTGCCTGTGCAGCGTGCGAGAGACGATGCAAGTGCCCGGGCTGCGCCTGTCTCCACGGCCATCAGATACGACGAAAGTTTCCTTCTTGAGCTCCGGCTCCTTTTCCCTCTCCCACGCCCTCCTCCGCCCTCCGTGGCGGTGCCGGTCTGCGTCGTCCACGTGAATTTCTTCCCACCCACGCACGCACCCACTCACCCACTCACCCACCACCCACACTCATCCATGCGTGCCCCCACCCCCCACCTGCCCATGCACCCACGAACCCACCCACCCACGCATCCACTCGCTCCCCACCCACCCACCCACGCATCCACCCACTCGCTCGCCACCCACACACTCACCCCCATGCATGCTCCCACCTGCCCATGCACCCACCTACCCACCCAGCCACCCATGCACCCGCCTGCACACCCACCCACGACTCACTAAAGCCAGACTATGTCAGTTTTAAGATTCCAATGGTTCAGTTGTTAAAGCCGGAAACTCAGACAGCCAGCCATATCGAGAGCGACAAAACCAACGGATTACACATTCACCCAACATCTGTCCACTGCTGGATGAAAGCCTCCCAAAGTTGTAGCCATCCCTCACGGGCTAGCGATGTGACAATCCGTCCAGCTCCTCCTGCACACGAGCCGATCTCGGGCACGCCCATCCCCCCCCGGTGGGGGGCGCGCCGGGAGTGGGGGGGGGCAGGGGGGCATCGGCCCCCCGGGGGGGGGGGGGGCGCGCCCGCGGGGCGGGGGCGGGAGCGGTTCACGGTCGGCACGACGTCCCTCTAATGCACGTGGACTTTCCCCCCCCGATCCGATCTCGTCGCCCCCCCCCCCATCTCCGCCGGTGGACATCCCCCTCCCCCGCCACCCCCCACTTCATCTCAACATATCAGTGGCCACCCATCGAATTGTAGGCCCGCTCGGCGCACCTGCGCCCTGTGGTTTGCCAAACTGCCATCTTTCGATTTAAAGCTTTCGTGACTGCAGCGATTCATCTTCTTGGTTCTTTCGGTAAAGTCACGTAGAAGGGAAATAATAGAAATGTAAAAAAATAAAACATAATAAAATACAATTCTCACGACGTTTCGGCCACAACGCAATGCCATCGCTGCGCCCTCGCCAGTGTCCCCGTGCCCGCCCACAGAACCCGCGCCCCCGACTCGCGGCGTACCCGGGGGTTCCCGCGGATGCAGCAGCTGAGCGTGGCGTTGTAGCCGGCGACGGCGACGAGGTCGACGAGGGGGTGCGTGAACTTGGGCGCCTCCATGAAGTCGTGCTCCTGGTACGGCGGCCGCTTGTACGTCGAGCCTGCCCGACGGCGAGGACGATCGCACCGCACGCGCACGCGCGCACGCACGCACGCGTGGGACATCGCCGTTAGCGCCGGCGCTCTGACACCCACGCAGTAGCACCCCGCCTGCGGTAGTCTCACCCGGGGCAAACTCCCCCGACGCCACCGGCCCGGCACGGTGGGCACTCGCCCGCAGGCGGTTTGCTGTACGTGCGCGTTTTTCCTCAATTAAGTGATTTGCAGATAATCGATCAGATGTGGAAAGCGTGGGCAGCGGAGTGGGCGCGCACGTCCACGTCACGCACGGCATCTCTGGCGTGCAGTGCGACGCGTACGCGGTGTGTTTACGCACGATGCACCGCTAACGGCATTAACCAAGGCAGCCGGACGGGGAGAGGGGAGCGGAGGGGATTGAACTTCGAACATCCGCCACAAGCAGCAGAATTTCCGTCAATTGACTCGTGCAGGGAGTACGGCACCACTTTAGGTTCATGCAGCGTCTCAATGCGACAGGTCGTCTGACGGAGGGGGGACACAAGTGGAAAGGGCAGAAGGCGCGAGCCGAGGACGGCTGTCGCGGGTGGAATCGGGAATCAAAACAGATGGAATAAAGAGGCGGACGAGAGAGCCGGTTTGAGTGGTTTTAGAAACGGGCCAAATAAAAACAAAGACTTATATTCCATTTTGCAAAATGCCCTCATCCTTTGCGCGCCTTGCTGCCGATTTAGAACGATTTAAAAATGATAAGCTCGTTCGAAACGATTACCACACGTGCGTCTCCGCTCTTAACTTGGACGTAAATTCATTTCGAGGGAAAGTTGCGCGTCTCTTTGAAAACGAACGGCGGAGGAATGCGGCGGCGGCGTCGGCGGCATCGGATCCGCCGAATCCGATCGCTGCATCTGTCGCGATCCGTTGCGCCGGCGCGGACAGGTTCGTCGCGCGAAGCCGCGGCCCGAAAGAATTTGAAAAGCAACAGCGAATTCCTCCATCTCCCGTTACCGGGACCCCGCAGACGCCACGTGGTGCTGTCAACCCAAACTTCTGCGGGCGACACTGGCCTATTGGCAAATGGGAGCTTCATGTCTCGTCGTATGGCTGTTAACGTGTCCGAGTGACTCAGGGGGCTAATGAAACAATTATACGATTGATTATAATAATAAGTGCCAAGGGTACGACTGCGCATGCCTCGGTAAATTGGACATCTGTGAAAAAGAGCCTTGTGGTTCATCGGATTTCTCCAGGATAAATTCACATTCTGAAACTGTGAATGTGGTGAGGTGCAAACCTGAAAAACTAAACCAAACTTTTTATTTTACCAGCTAAGGCCCACTACTGAGCTATGTAACTCGTTTGCAGACGCAACCTGGCCACAAATAATAGCCCAACGAAGTGGCTTATCACGTGGACATTTATAGCAGCCAAATACTCTCAGTGCATGTTCCTAAACGTGGTGGGATAAAACCGGGGGAAAAATCCACGTGACCACGAAGAATGCATGCAAACTCTAAATGTGCAGGCGTCCGGGTTCGGGATCGAACCCACGACCTCCCGTATACCGGGTCGAGACAGAGGCGGTCCGGGCGTGACGCAGTTGCGGCCTTCATAGGTGCTCGCCCAAAGCGCTTCCCCCAACAGCCGGCTAAAGGCGATACGGGGAGATCTTTATCTTTTGTGTGCGTGTTTGCGTGCATGCCCACCGGTCTTCTGGATGTAGGCGCTGTTCTTGGTGTTGCCGGCCTCTTCGCTCAGGCCGCACATGTTCTCGGCGAAGACGCGGAAGAAGTAGTCGTTGCCCATGATGAGGTCGGAGGCCGTGTAGCTCGTCCGCCGGTAGTGCTCCACCATGGTGAACCACTCCTGCGGACGCCGAAAGCCCCGAGTCAACCTTCGCTCCTTCTCCCCTGCTGACCCCGTGGCCTGGAACTGCCTCCCCCCCCAGCGATCCGTGCTGTCGACTTCCTGCCTCCATGTCAAGTTCAGATTCAAATCCCTTCCTTTGTCTTTCCCCTCTGTTGTTTATTGTGGTGATTTATATAGGACGCCTGTTACCCAGCAGAGCTTCACCGAGTCTCAAGACTATTTTTCAGGAGGGACCTGCCAGGTTTTCGCAGTCAGGGGGCGACGTTACTTATGTGGGTAACTTTTAAGCATTGAGATAGATGTTCGCAAACAGCACTTGCCGCGACGGTCTACCATGCTATACGGGGGAGGGGGGGGTGGGTATTTGTCATTGTGTGTATGTGTGCGTGGGTATAAATACATCTGATGCGTAGATTTCCAAAGCTAGCGATGATCCTGAAAGCCACACCGACGAAACCAACTGCCCGCACTGAGGCCCCCTCTTGGCAAGAGAAAGGCCGGAACGTGGCGTCCGAATGAGGCTGCGTCTTGATAGAGACGCGGTTAACGTTCGCGCGTCAGGATTTGGCGGAAAGCCGGCAGTGCGCCGATTGGCAAGGGCGGACCGGGAAATGCAACTCTTCTTGCAGGGAGATTATTCTCATCTTACATAGATTCATATCAGCGCCCTTATTCCGAGGCGCTTTACAACAATTATACAATTGCGCGTGATATGATGGTTGTCGTTAAAAGTGGTGATGGTGGTGGTGGTGGTGACAGTGAGGAGAGAACAGGTGGGAGTGGTGAAGGAGGGGTTGGAGTAGACCTGGTCATAGCAGGGGGGCCAGGATAGGGAGCAGCAGTCGCGGTAAGTGATGGGGGTTGGGGTAGTGATAGGGGTTGGGGTGGTGATAGGGGTTGTGGTAGTGATAGGGGTTGTTGTAGTGATAGGGACTGTGTTAGTGATAGGGGTTGGGGTAGTGATGGGGGTTGGGGTAGTGATAGGGGTAGGGGTAGTGATAGGGGCTGGGGTGGTGATAGGGGTTAGGCTAGTGATAAGGGCTGGGGTAGTGATAGTGATAGGGGCTGGGGTAGTGATAGGGATTGTGGTAGTGATAGGGGTTGGGTAGTGATAGGGGCTGGGGTAGTGATAGTGATAGGGGTTGGGGTAGTGATAGCGGCTGCGGTAGTGATAGAGACTGTGTTAGTGATAGGGGTTGGGGTAGTGAAAAGGATTGGGGTAGGGGTAATGATAGGGGTAGTGGTAGGGGTAGTGATAGGGGTAGTGAAATGAGTAGGGGTAGGCCTGGTAATAGCTGGGGGCAGGGGCAGGGAGTAGCAGTAGCAGGGAGAGGAGCTGGGGGGTTGTTTTAAAGAAGGAACGGAAGCGGGTGAGTGAAGATGGTTGTTCTACATGCTGCAGTGGGAGTTGGTTTCTTCAGCAACCGAGCCGAACGAATACATTCCCAGCATGGACAGCGATGGATTATGAAACCTCAACACATTCGTCAGTAACACCGTGGCCTTGCAAGGCTACGGTGTTACTGACGAATAGGCAACGTGTTTGTGTAAATGGGCCTTCTTCAAAGTGAACACGGACGATCATGACGATGACCAGCGGCGGCCGGCGGGCTAATTTATTGGGGGCGAGAACGAAAGCCGGTGGTTGGGGGTTTGGGGAATGGAGAAGTGGGGGGAAGAGGCAGTAGGAAAAGGAGGGTGAAGGAAGGAGGAGGACATACCCAGCGTATAATATTGGCGGCAATGAGAAGGTATGTATTGTTAAGCATTTATTTCATTTTCTCTACGTACATATGTACGTTCAACTTCTTTTGCACCGTACGTAGCCAAGCGTGCTAAGTCGGAGGTGCGGGGTGGGGGGGATAACAAACTGAACACAAAAATCAGTTCTAAAGAAACGAGTTTTCAAAAAATCATGCCACGGCGGCCCGGGGGCCTCTGGTGATGACAGAGGCCTGGTCCTCACCATCGTCTTCTTGTCGGCCTTCTGCACGGTGTAGCCGGTGATCTCCGAGTTGCCGTTGTCGGTCGGCAGCTTCCACTCCAGGTTCACGTTGAAGCCCCAGATGTCCAGGATCTTCATGGCGAGCGGCGGACCGGGCTTTTCTGTGAGCGAGCGAGCGTGCGAGCGAGTCGGTTGAGGTTAGAGATGGGCTGTCCAATGATCAAATGAAATCGATTGCTTTACCGAGTTTTTGTAACGTAATAATAATAGCAGCAAAAAAATCCCTTATTTATCCCAGAAAGGCCTCGTTAAGTCCCAAGATGGTATGGCTGTGGCAACTGGCCACATGCCACAGCCTACTCTCATCTGCAAAATGCGACCGGGGACATTTTCGATGAGACATTAAAAACGAATTTTTTTTTATTAAAACCAGCTAAGGACCACTGAGCTGTAATCGCCGTTTTTCAGAAGCGACCTGGCTATCACAAACGACAGCTCAACGAAGTGGCTTATCACGTGGAAATTTACTGCGAGCCAAATACTCTCAGCGTGTGTTCCCAAATATGGGGGGGGGGGGGGGGGAACCGGAGCACCCGGACAAAAATCTACGGGGCCAGGGAGAGAACATACAAACTCCAAACATACAGGCATCAAGGTAAGGATCGAACCCACGACCTCCTGCATTCCAGGCGAGGTCGTTAAACATCTCGAGTCGTCTGGCCGAGTTGACGGGCCGTGGGCCTGGTTCCACCTTGCAAGAGGGCCATTTCTGGCCCGTGGACAATAGGTCACAGACTCCATCGTTTTCGGGGGTTATCGTAGTTGTGTGTTAAAGCACGCAATCGTCGTCCACGCAGACACAGAACCGACGGACAGACGTTTGCAATATTTCTCCCACGTAACGACAAGCGTTCGCGATTCACAGCAGACGTTTGGGTTAGGCCACGTTAACGGAGGTGGGCAAATGTTCGTGTGGTACTCACTCCTCACCATCAGCCAAACAAAAGAATTTGTTTGGCGTTAAGATGTTCAAACACCAAATAGACACCTATTGCAAGGCATTACGTCTGCATTAACCACACACGCTTGTGGTAAAACATGCAAACGTGCTTTGATCATAATGTAAACATTGTCATTGGAACTGATTGTGCTACACCAGAGACAGCCTCCTTCATAGCCTCGTCTCCCTCGTGTTAGACCAGAAAATGCCAAAAGGCAAACAGACCAAAGGCAATTGCAAATATCAAAGCATTAATAGATCGGGTTGAGAAATTACGACCGTTTCAACTCACCGGTAAGTTAGAGAGCAATTCTCGCGACAGAAATGTGGAGATCCGTTATGATGCCTCGCTTCAAACTGCGCCAAGCATCCCCGACAACAAGAATTGGCCAGATCACTTCGTGGCTGCCTAACCCCCCACCGATCCCCCCCCCCATCCCCCCCCCCATCCCCCCACTAAAATATTAAAATCAACTACGGATTTGACCATTGGTTGCAAAACCCGACGCATTCAAAATAAACATCCTACCGGGCTTCCTTTAAAAAAGCCGAGAGAGAGCGGAGAGCTGAGAGAGAACAGAGAGAGAATGAGGAGAGAGAGAGTGGGGAGAGAGAATGGGGAGAGATAGCGGGGAGAGTGAGCGAAAGAGTGAGCGAGAGAGTGAGCGAGAGGTGGGGGTTTACATAAAGCAAAGTAAAAAAAAATTACGAAATGATGAACGAAGCAAAGTGCCGACTACACCGAGCATCTTCTTGTTTCCACTGATCGTAAAAAAAAGAGAGAGAGTAGGGAGAGAGAGCGGGGAGAGAGAGAGCGGGGAGAGAGAGAGCGAGCGAGCGAGTGAGCGAGAGAGCGAGTGAGCGAGAATGAGTGAGCGAGCGAGTGAGCGAGAGAGAGAACGAGTGAGCGAGAGAATGAGCTAAATGGGCTGGGGTTACATAAAGCCCAGTTAAAAAAAAAACTTTTACGAAATGATGACCGAAGCAAAGTGCCGAATACACCGAGCATCTTATTGTTTCCACTGATCGTAAAAAAAAAAGAGAGAGAGCGGGGAGAGAGAGAGCGGGGAGAGAGAGAGAGCGGGGAGAGAGAGAGAGCGGGGAGAGAGAGAGAGCGGGGAGAGAGAGAGAGCGGAGAGAGAGAGGTGGGGAGAGAGAGAGAGGAGAGAGAGCGGGGAGAGAGAGAGAGGTGGGGAGAGAGAATGAGATGCCGGCACCGCGGGCCCCGAACTCACCGATGACCTGGAGCTCGAGGATGGCCTTGTCCTCGAGGTTGTCGATCTGCACGCTCAGCTCATACTTGCCCGAGTCAGCGCGCGTGCACTTGCGGATGAAGAGGATGCTGTCCGTGTCGCTGTTGCGCACGCTCACGTGCTTGATGTCCACCGGCTCGCCGTCCTTCTTCCACGTCGCCTTTGGCTTGGGCTTACCCTGCCGCGGGGACGGAGGATAGGAGACGGGGGAGGGGGTGGGGGGACACAGGCGGTGTGACCTCTGTGGGCATCGTTGTAACCTTCTGACCCACCCCTACTGGACACCTTGCGAAAGACCCAGTGCAGAAGATCTCTGGTTTTGATCTTTTCGTGAAGCTCATGGTCGACCTTACCACCATATCCACTGCACAAACCATGGCAGATGCGGATGCGCAAATGGAAAATAAAAAACTCTGTGGTCATCCAGAACAGACCGTGCAACGTAAAACGACATAATGCCCGATCCACAAACACGAAGACATCACGGCGATACGCCCCGCTACTCACGAGGCTCTGCATCTACATCGGCCGTAAAGGAGAAAGATTCAGAAGAAGCTCATGTCAGGCTTGAGCCGCTCAGTTAAGACGCATGAGCAGCTCAGCCATGGCTCGACTCAGGCTCAGCTCGTGGACATCCTGAACACAGCCGGGACCAGGCTCAGAGCCGGCTCAAGTTAAGAAGAAGAAGAGGAAAAAGACCAGATATCAGTGAAAAAGAGCTTCACAGCCCATCGGATTCCTTCTCCAGTCCAAAACAAAGATCCCGATTCTGACCGCCACTTGCATTGCCCGCGATGACGCGACCGAGCGGACCGCCACCGCCACCAGCGCGCCGCCGTCGTCGAACGCGCCGCTCACCAGGAAAGGGATGAGGACGTTGATGGTCTCTCCCACGCGCTTGATGTACACCTGACGTAGGTTACGGGGCATCTGGATTTTGGGTCGCTCTGCAAGGCACAACGGTGTGTGTTGGTGAGCAAACCCACAACATTTACAATTCGAGTACTGTGACGTGTCGCCGGTGATAGGAGAGTAAAGGTGATGTCATCACTTTGGGCCTATCAGGTGCGAAGACCAGAGTGGAGGGGGGGGGGTTAATGTGGTCACGTAAGTTATATATGACGGGTGGTGGCGGGTTTAACGACACATTCACATTTACGCGACCTAACCCAACAGACAACAAACTTAATTACGATAATATTGGTCGCGAATGCCCATCAAGCAGATCGGTGTTGGTGGTCGTGACCTAACAGATATCGACACCGTCCCGAGTGCCCGTCGTGCCGCGTGGTTGGCTGCGCCGCCGCCACCTCCCGGCCACTCACCCACGACCTCGCGCACGATGACCGCCTGGTTGGTGAGGCCGGGCTTGCTGGGGCCGGCGGCGTTCCACGCAGTCACGCGGAAGTGCAGCTTCTCGCCCATGGGCAGCCCCTTCACCGTGTAGCCCGTGCGTTCCGTCAGGTGGTCCGGGTTCGCCACCACCCACTCCTCCGCTGCGTCGGCGAGCCGCCCGGCACAAAAGGACAGAGATCCCAGCAGACCCCCACCCAGCGTTTAGCGTCGCACATGCGTAGCTGTTGTTGTTGTTGGTTTCGTTGTTGCTGCCGATGCCGTAGCCAGTCTCCCATCAGAAATGAGATATGGAGGCACGGCGGAAATCACAGACAGAGCGGGAAGGCAAGCCCAGCCAGAACCGGGCGCTGCCAACAATTGCCCACGCTCTGTGGTCCTCTATTGGGATGTTAGGCCGACTCCAATAGTGATTGTGTTTAAACGTGGTGTGGTGAGAGAGGTAATGCTGAATCCCTGTAAACATGGAGAAAAAACACTTGCCGTACTGTCATCATACCCAGGCACGCCAGGAGATGATGACCTCAATGCCCTTGGGCAGGGAGTTCACGATATGTGTGTGACCCACCAACCCCTCGCCTCCAATGTGCTGGCTCACATGCGTGATATAGCTACCAGCGCCTGTTTAAATGCAACCCACATCTCAAGGTTGCTGTACGGGAGTAGTGAAGAATATTTGTTTTATAGCGAGAAGGGCAGTGAGTCACAGGCAGAGACGAGGAAGTTCTGAAGCATGGACTCTAACCGGGAGAGGGGAGTCGACAGCATGCACGGCTGGAAGAGTTCCAGACTACAGGGGCCATCAGAGAAGATTGAGAGGTCTCCCATTGACCAACTGGGGGCAT
>JAAXLI020002048.1:0-15336 GCA_014621495.2 Entosphenus tridentatus
CCCCCCCGATGAGGCCGGAGGGGCGGTCGGTGTCCCGGCCCGGCGGGCCGCGCGGGGTCCCGGGCCGCCGGAGGGTGGGCGCAGCGAGCGCCGGGCCAGCGGGAGGGCGGCGCGGGGGACCGGGCGCAGGCCGGCGGGGGCGCCGGCAAAGCCCGCGACAGGAACGAGGGCACGGGGTCAGGGGTCGCAGGCTTCTCCGGGACCAGGCGCTCGAGCAGCCCTGAGAGACGCGAAGGGAGGGAAGAGAGATGCGGGGGAGGGAGAGAGGGAGAGGGGCGGTCACGCTCGCTGGGGGCTGAAGGAGAGACGGTGAGAGGGGCAGTGTGTGTAGCGTGGCTGCCGCCAGGTCCGAGGCTCGGGATGAGTGGTCCTGCGCTGCAGACCACATGACTCTGCACTCTTTCACCCGACTCTCGCCCATTAGACAATTATGAGTCGTGAGAAGATTTAGTTGGGGTGGGGGGTTAATGTGCTCTGGCACACGTATGTCAGAGTCACCAGCAAAGCAGACGGTCTCTTTGAGGCAGAGGGAGGCCCCTGAGTGATCCGGCTGGTTTGAATTACGAGGAAAGCGCCCGTTACTGTGGCTGAGACAGCAGCGAATTTCCAGCGTTTGTGCGATATGTCAATACGTGGCCCGAGACCGTTTCTGTCGTTCCCGATAGAGACAACAGGACAACACCGCTCCTTGCGAGAGAGAACAAATGTGGCGAGAGGCTTTATTTTGTGAAACTTGGACTCCTTGAGGATAGTGCAGCCCCATGGCCGTCTGGTCTCAACGTGATGGGAGTTCTGACATGATAAAGGTCACCAGTGTTATTTCAGCACGCAGCATTTCCATCTGTGATAGAGGTTTTTTTTGGGGGGTTAGATGCATAAATATAAATGTGTCGTTAAACCCACCACAAAGCTAATTAGTAAGGTTTGTCACGTAAAAAAACATGCCAATTTGTGACTAGTTCAGCACACCGGTGTGTTGGAGAGTAAACCCACAACATTTACAATTTACAACGTTTACAATGCATTCGAATTGTAAATGTTGCGGGTTTACTCTTCAACGCACCGGTGTGCTGAACAAGTAACGAATTTCCATGTTTTGTTTACTCGACAAACCGTATTAATTGGCAGTGTCGGCTTTAACGACGCATTTATATTTACGCGATCTAACCCAAAAAAAAACTCCTGTGGATAACATCGCTAGCGAAAGCCAACTTCGTGTTAAACATTGTTGCCATCCGTCAAGATTTCTGGACCGTCTTGTTATTTTTCGTGACTGCAGGGATTCATCTTCTTGGTTCTTTCGGTAAAGTCACGTAGAATGAAATTAATAAAATAATAAAATAAAACATAATATTATTTTATTATGTTTTATTTTAATAAAATAATATTATGTTTTTATTATGTTTTATTTTATTATTTTATTATTTCCATTCTACGTGACTTTACCGAAAGAACCAAGAAGACTTCTTGTTATTCCCACGAATACCAAAGGTCCCAAGTTAGAATTTTTTTGTCATGCATCTCACAGAAAGTGGCAGCCAGCCCCCCCCCCCCCCCCCCCAACCGGCAGTGACGCGCTCCGAGGGGCCCTCACCGGGATCCACCATGCTGCGGCCGATGCCCAGCGGGTCCTTGCGCTGCCACTTGTGGATCTCCTGCTCCATGCGGCCCACGCGCTCAGCCACCAGGCTCCACAGGCAGCCCTTGCGGGGGCCCGGCGCCACGCTCGCCAGGGAGGGGGCCAGGGCCGTGGGGCGCGCCGGGTGGGGGGGCGCCCCCCCCATGTTCGACACCATCACCTCCACCTTGCGGAAGCACTTGTTGAGAGAGAGGTTGTGCCGGATCGAGTTCTTCCAGCCGTCCGGGGCGCTCTGGAATGCCAGCGGACGTCGGTGTGACGACGATGTGATGATGTACCGCTCGATCTATTACCCCCCCCCCCCCCCCCCCCCCCCCCCCCCCCCAGTGTTATCCCGATTCCCCTATCGGCGTCACGTCAAGGGGCAAAGGAGCCGCCTCGCGCAAGCGACGGGTCTAGTGGGCACCGCGGGAGCAGCAGCAGCAGGGGCCAGTGAAGCGTAATCCACGAAGCTGTTTCTGCACTTTCCGCCACCATCGCCAACCCGCGCTGACCGGCGTGGTGAAGTATGGTCGATATGTCTCCAGCAGCCCGCAAAACGGCGTGGGGGTGGCTCTCGTCCAACAGTGGATTGACACGCAGCTGTTACTTGTTGATGGCGCGGTGCTGTACAACACCCGAGTTGGATTCTCCGCCGTGGCTAACAGCAGCGGTGATTGTTATAAATTGGCCTGGGTCCCCCCCCTAGATTGCCTCAGCCTTAACGAATTACTCGCTGTAGTCTATAAAGGAAGCCGGATTCAGCTTCGGTCACGCAATCCCCCCCCCCACCACGCACGCGCGCACACGGATGCACACGCGTGCGCCGTGCCGGCCTCAATAGGGGCTCGCAAACTGAACGCGCTAAACGGGGAACGCTTTGCGTTTGTGGAATGTGCGAGGATTTACCCGGAAGTAGGGGAAGTTCTGGAGGAGGAATCCGTAGATCTCGTTGACGGGAAGACTTCCAGTCTTGCTGCTCTTCAGCGCCAGCGCGATCAGGCAACTTCACGGAGGCACATCGGGGTGAGAGGTGGAGTTGGGATGTGAATTTTGAGTCGGGATGTGATGTTGGGTTGAGATGGGAGGTGGAGTTGGGATTGATGTTGGGTTAGGATGGGAGGTGGAGTTGATGTTAGGTTGGGATGTGATGTTGGTTTGGGATGTGGGCAGAGTTGGGGTGTGAAGTTAGGTTGAGATTGGAGGTAGATCTTGATTTGAAGCTTTCGTGACTGCAGGAATCCATACTCTTTGGCTCTGTCGGCAAAGTCACGTGACTTTACCGAAAAAAACCAAAGAGTATGGGAGGCAGAGTTGGGATGTGAAGTTGGGCTGGGATGGGAGGTAGAGTTGGGGTGTGATGTCGGGTTAGGATGGGAGGCAGAATTGGGATGTGATGTCGGGTTAGGATGGGAGGCAGAGTTGAGATGTGAAGTTGGGCTGGGATGGGAGATGGGAATGGACGGCGTGCTACAGATCTCACCTGTAGGAGAAGGCCGGCTTGGGGTACGTGCGCTGGGGCTGGAAGGGCAGGGGGGGCCCCGCGTGCCGCACGAGGAAGGCGCCACTCGCGAACAGGAGGTCGGGCCCGGGGGGCGAGTACGACGACGAGCCCGGATAGGTGCCAGGAGACGTGTGCCCGGGCAGCACCTAGCCAGGCAGGCGGTGGTGGTGGGGGGGGGCATCCAGGATGAGTGCACGCGGATTACGGTGGGAAGCAACAGAACCACAGGTCCACGCGCAGCCCCTGTCGATCAACTGGAGAGGGAAAACTAAGTTGAACACGTAGTAGACTTTCGCGACCAATGATAGGGGGGGGTTGGGTTGGATCCCCTCCCTCCACCCTCCACCACTTCGCGCAAGAAGAGCTCACAAGTGACGTCACCACATCTGTCCCTCTATTTAAGGAACGAGACAGGAGGGGTTCTCCACAAATCTGGCTGTCGCCTGATGAAGCTGGTTGTAATTACTGGCGAAACGTCGTACTCAGATTGTAAATGTTGTGGCTTGGCTCTCCAACACACCAGTTAGTGCTGTACTAGTGACGAATTGCCACGTTCTGTACTCTTTGGTTCTTTCGGTAAAGTCACGTAGGTAGAAAGAACATAAAACAAAATTTGTATTTTTTATTTTATTTTATTTCTACCCACGTGACTTTACCGAAAGAACCAAAGAGTATGGATTCCGGCAGTCACGAAAGCTTCAAATCAAGATTGGCCACATTCTGTTCACGTGACAACCCTTACTAGTTGGCTGTGTCGGGTGGTGGCGGGTTTTAACGACACATTTATATATTTACACGATCTAACCCAAAAAACCTGTATAATGCACGGACTAAGTGTTACTAACCCAACACTAAAACTCACAATAACATTTGGAAGAATCACAACAAAACGACCAACAACATATACACAATTTAACACATTCCTCCTGCGGAGGGAGCTGGTAGGAACGTTGGGTTGCTCGGTCAATGGCCAGGGTCAACGGCGGCGTGGTGTATTCCGAAAATATGCCCGACTGTGAGGGTGGGCACAAGCCGGCGTGAGTAGGTTAAACGTTGAGTTTTATAAGGGCACCACGGGGTGACCAGCCCTCCACACCCAGCCCCACCCCTCCCACCCCCCACCCAGCCCCACCCTCCCCACCCAGCCCCTCCCCACCCTCCCCTCTCCACCCAGCCCCACCCCTCCCATTTCTGGATGCACGACGGACACAATAATCCCCTGTGGGCTGGTGAAACCAGGTGGTTCCTACCAGTAAAATTTTGAATATAAAAACAATTAAGTCTCAAAACTACGCGGGACACGCACCAGCTGGGCGCCAGACCAGGCCATTCAACCCACGGCGTGCGCACACCGCTCCGAGCATCCTAACCTGCGCATTGCGAGCGGCGTGCTGTGCTCGCTCGTAGAAGCAGGCCGAGGGGTCCTCGGTACCCTCTGCAGGAGGAGCAGGAGGAGGAAGATGATGATGAGGATGATGCTGCTGCTGCTGATGATGATGAGAAGGGGCCGGCGGCTGGCACTGCCGCTGCTGCGGCGCGTCGCTGCACCTCCACCCGTGGCGGTGGGCGCCGTCGAGCGCCGGCTGCAGGTCGAGCGGCTCGAGGAGCACGCGGCTCTCGGCTGGCGCGCGCTGCCGTGGTGGCGGCGGATGAGTCGGAGGAGGCGGATGAGTCGGAGGCGGCTGGGCGCAGTGAGACGTCTCCTTGGCCCAGCACCAGGAGCTCTCGCCTGGACAAGACGCACGAGGCACCACTCGGGTCACGTGTACGGTGGTCCAGATGTCTTGTGACCCCCCCCCCCCAAAAAATATTTAATTTGCCCCTAATATTTGTGTTCTTTTGCATATATTCATTTCTGTTTTGAATAAACCCTGCTTAACAAAAAGAATTACGGCTCCAGATCATTCATTAATTGATCCCCGAACATTTTGTTTTCTTTTGGATATTCGTTTCAGTTTAATTGAACCTTGGTTTAAAAACAATAATAAGTTTTTGAGATTTGAATAGGGTGTCACAAGACATCTGGAGATCGCCCGAACGGAAGCACGCGCGGCCCGCGTTCGTCAATCCACCGCTGGACGAGGGCCTCCATCGACGCCGCGCGGCTCGTCAGGGTCGTCTGGGCGCCCGGTGTGGGTGGGGCAGGGGGTTCGTTGGTGAAGGTCAGGGGTCGGCAAACCCGCGGCTCAGCAGCGGCAAGCGGTGGCTCTGTAAAGGACTGCCACGCGAAATTTCTCGCCTCTTGAAATACTGAGGTTGGGTTTTTTTGCGTGTGTTTGTTTCACCGAATTTGAATGAAATGTCGCTGCTTCTTCTTCTTCTTCATGCTGTTACTTCGGTGGCGGAGCCCAAAGCGTGCGTTAGCGGTGTCCCAGAGTCCTGGTCCAAATTTGCCAAATGTAATCCACTACAATACTCGCGAATGACTTAATTGATGAGAAAAAAAACCCCACATGCGGCAAGACAGTCCCTTGCTGGCGGACTAAGACCCACTTGGCAGGCCGGCGCTGCGACCTGACGATGCTCGATGGGGTCTCAAGCTACACGGTGAACGCGATCGCTACACATTTGCTCGTGAGAGTCGTCGTCGCTGTTCTTCAACTCACCGGCGATGCTAAAACAACAACAACAACTGTCGCGTCGTTAATCGCACGCCCACGTAAACAATCCCATCGGGCTGTGCCGCGCGTAAAATCCAACACCGATCCATCGTGAATGCTAAGTATTTTATATATATAAAAAAAAATGTAATGTGTTCAAAGCAATGCGATTTGTGTGGCACGGAGGCACTGGCCACCTGTTTGCGGTGGGTCGATGAGGCCCAGACCGTGCAGGTCGAATCCGGGGCAGCGGCCGGAGTCTCCCCGAGCGAGGGGGCTCCTGCCGGGCAGCCAGTCCAGCAGGCCGCGCTCCCGGTGCCCCTCGACTTGCGTCAGCTCCTCCAGCCCATGGCTGCCCAGGACAAACTCCCTGCAACGCCACCACCCACCAACATCAAAATCATCCGTGGTTTTGAATTGCTCTTCATTGGCACCAGCAGTAGCAGCAGCAGCAGCCGGAGTCAAATCAACTCCTGGATGAAGGGCACGCGCGCCCCCCCCCCACCCAGGGCACGCCCCCCACCCCACCAAATTGTTTGTAGTGCACTCTGACCCCAGCGTCCGTGCTCTATCCGCCTTCACCAACCCGCAGTAATCACCCCCTCCCCCCCAAAGGACCCTCACGGGCATTGGGGGTTGGTCCTCATCAAGCAGTGGGCTGACAAAGCTGCAGGCAGCCAATGGGCTGCAAGGTGGCCTGCAGATGGAGCATCATTTTTTTTTGCATTAGCCGCGTGCACGTGGGTTCTACTCCCGCGTACAAAGTATTTCGCTGATTGATCGGCGATTTCAGCGGCGGACTTGGCTGCGGTTGTACGCGTTGTCATGCTCGTGCGGGCATCGGGCACAACTCATTCTCGGTGGTGGAAATGTGCACGTGTAATGTATACGTCCGACTCGTGCGCTATTGCGATTGCATCGGCACCACTTTCTGAGTGTTTCAAGTTTCAAGTTTAATTTATCAGGTATAGCCCTGTGAGCCATGCGGCTCTTGAGTCGGGTGCAACCGCAACAAACAAAATATGAACAGAGAACATCTTAAAGTGACGACGCGCAACAGAAACATCCATTTTGAAGTGTGAGGTGGTCAAAACCGTAAGCGCACCGATAACTTCCACGACAACAACGCAATTCAATGATTACCACAGAGTTCCATCCCTGCCAGCCACGTGTCCTGCCCAAGCCCAGATGCGTGGTCACGACTCGCTGGCCCAGGATTTTGTGTGCGTTCTAATCGGACGTTATTAATACGGGGTGCTTCCAAAATAGTTTTTTTTAACACTTCTGAGAATTTGCAACAATACCGCAAGAAATGTGCCTCCGGGCTCTGGAGACCACATGGAGATGATTCCATGCCACGCGTTGACAATGATGGCGAACAAGTGGGAGACTCACTTTTTTAAGCTATGAACATAGTTTTTGTCATCACGTTACAGTGTGTTATTATCAGTTATTTTTTTACCATTGAAAACAATAGTCCCATATAAGTGTTTAAACAAATTAAGCACCCTGTATTATTATTTATCCCATCTGTTCGTATTCACGGTTCAAAATACCGTTTTACAAGGCTGTAGCCATGGTGTCAAAATTGGGGGGGACCAAATATTCCAGGGGGTCTGGGGGTCCTCCCCCCCCCAGAAAAATATCGAAATTTGAAAACGAATTTCCTGCCATTTCCTGCCTAAAATATCAAACAATTCACTAACACGTAAGATGGACTTTTTATTTATTTTTTACAATAATGCCTAATAGTGTATTGTATTACATTGCTCTGTTTTTTCTATTTCCCTTTTCTTTTTTCATTGTATGTAATGGCAGAGATTAGGGATTAAAAAAGTACAACCATAACCGCAATCATATAAACAGAAATCTATTTTATAGCAATATATTGGGGGGGGACATTTTGAGCATATTTGAATATTCTAATTACGGCCTTGCCCTTTATCCTGCGCGTGTTCCCTAATCCATGCGTTCAATGATGATGACGACGACGACGATGTCGCTGCTGATTATGATGATGATTGCGATGATAACGGACGATGATAACCACAGGAGGTGGGGTTTTCATAAAGCAAAAATAATCAATCGTCGCATGCCCCCTTAACGCCACAACTGTGCTCCACAGGGGACTGTGGTGGTTTATTTTTTTTGTGTTTTGTTTAAACAAATAAAATTAAAACCCTGGGATCTATTTCCCCAGCTGTTGCGCCATCCCCGTGCATTTTTTTTTCTTTCAGTTGCGTTGAAGGGGGTTGGATGCAGGCAGGCAACTCAACGGGCAAACAGCGGCAAACACTTCGCTCGGTGCACAATGGGGACTTCTGCCATCTGTCAACCGGGGCTCTGTCTGTTGGCTGTCCTCAATCTGCGGGGGAAAACTAAAAATCGCTCTTGACCAACTGTCTCGCCGTTTGCTGTTAATGGGCGATTGATGTTACTGGTACTCCTTGCTGTTGCTGATGCTGCTAGCGCTGACAAAGGCTCGTAAATAATGCTGCCCGCTGCTATTAAATGCACTATCGTCACACGCAGTCGAACTTTTACGTGAATTGAAATCGATTTATCGCTAGGAATTATGGACTGCTCTCTTTGAGACCTGTCAACGTTGTGTCCCCATGTGATGTCCGGCGCTCTGCTGTTCTGGACGCTTCTTCTGGATCTGGTGCTGCTCGGAGGTTATTCAGGAACTGAAATGGAAGCTTTTGGGTGAGATCGCGTAAATAAATGTGTCGTTAAACCCGCCACCACCCGACACAGCCAACTAGTAAGGGTTTTCACGTAAACAAAACGTGGTAATTCGTCACTGGTACAGCACACCGGTGTGTTGACGACAAGTTTAAATTTACGCGATCTAACCCCAACAAAACCCCCTCTATTATGGATGATATTGGTCGCGAAAGCCTCACGACGCGTTAAACCGAAATGGAAGCTGCTGGAACGTGGTGGGAAACTTCGAAAACATTGGAGAACTCCGTCGCTCAACCGAAACAATAAAAAACCCCGACGCGGTCCAATGATTGATTTCCATTTAAAGGCGACTGAAAATGCCTTTGCTCGTACTGCTTCTACTGCGAGTACTTGCGGTTAGGAGAATAACCGCATTTACCGCATTTACAAAGAGTGAA
Source organism: Entosphenus tridentatus (assembly GCA_014621495.2). Classification (NCBI taxonomy): domain Eukaryota; kingdom Metazoa; phylum Chordata; class Hyperoartia; order Petromyzontiformes; family Petromyzontidae; genus Entosphenus; species Entosphenus tridentatus. The sequence continues at coordinate 8,848 of JAAXLI020002048.1, forward strand.
AGTGAATCAACAGTTGACTAAACAACAAAAAATGCCTGCCCTCTGCAAAAAGGGGAAATGAGAAATGAAAGGACAATATGGTGAAATGGGAAACTCCTTTCGAATGCTAATGCTCCGAATTCCGGTGAGGTTTTTGTTTTTTTTGGCCCGGGCCTGGTCACGGACAAGAGGAGTTGAGTTTGGGAAGATCGCCGCTACACTCCGCCGTAGCAACAAGTGAACTCAGCTGTGAAATGTTAATTATTACGAACGTTAAAAGTGCGACATTTAAGAAGTTAAAATTCAATCTAGTCTAGGAATCCATCGCAAATGAACACGTGACATTTCACGTGATTTTTACTTCGTCGACATCACGTTTGAATAGTTTCCAATGCAAATAGCAATTTGTTTGGAGGAGTGTAAGTGAGTTTTTTTCTCTCTTTCTCTCTGCAGGACTCAATCGCAACCGGATTGAGTTGTCAGTGACTCGTGAGTGCAACAAATCCTAGCCGAAGAAATGTCTTTTGACATCTATTCGGCTGAAAATGTCTTCATGCTGGGACGCTGCCGCACGAACTTGAACAAATCTCCGCTTATCTGATTAGTTTTTTTTTATTACACGCTTTCATTTAACTCACTCTGTTATTGTTGTATCCTCAATTCCTGTAACTAAATTTTAACCCACTTCCCAATGTGGTAAACACTGCAAACTCGGTATACTTATGTCATACTGATGACGATATTCTATCATAAAAAAAATAGATTTTTTTTAAAACATTCTTTTTTATATATTGTTTCGGCTTTGGTCTAATTGTCCACGGTCAACTGACGTTGGCTATAATTGGCCACGGCCTCTTACGTTATAGCAAGCTTCGAGGCCACTTCCTGGAGTCGTAGAGTTCTTCCATTACTAGTACATTTCAAAAAAGCGTGTTTTCAAAAAAGTTCAACAAATTTGTATTACTCGTGCCAGAATAAATTTCAGATTAAAAAAAAAGACAATCTTTGAACGTCCGTGCAACGCATTCCCAAAGGGCACACCTCGAAACGCAAACCGACAGACACCACAGACGCGACAGCTCCCAGTCGGAGTGACACACAACGCTCGCAGTGGCACAGAGCACAGTGACACACACACACACATACAGCAGCAGCACCTGACACATTAAGCGAACAATGGATGTTCGCGAAATGGGCCTATCCTCCCCCCCACACCCCCCATCTGCCACGGATTAATTTGTCTGCGGAGATGATGCTGCTGCTGCACGTGGGTTAATCTCTGGAGTCGTTGGGCGGGGGGGGGTAGGTTGCTCGTCATTGTGGGGCAAGGGAGGCGGTGGGGGGTGATGGGAGTTGGAGGAGCAAACAGGGTTAGGGCGAGTGGGAGGAGGGAGGGCGGTTGGGGTTGATGAGCCAAAGAAGTGGACCGCAAAGGGAGAGAGGAGATGGGTACGGTGTGCGTGGATTGCGTCATAGGGAGGGTGGGTCATGACGACTGAGCGGGGAGGGGATTCAAGGATGATGACGATGGTGGTGGCGGCTGCACGAGGTCCATAAGCCAATGGGTGACGTGGATCCTGTAAAGTTCGCTGTGAGCACGTGGTGGAGCGGCCACGTGACCCACCATCATTGCGGGCTGCCTCCTAATCCTGGCGAGCCGAGTTCAATTCCCGGCCGCGGCTAACGTCACTGGCGAGTCGATTGATCGATTGATCGATCTTTATTTTACGTGCCAAATATCGACCCTCAATTAAGTGGTCATCGGCGTAAATTGCAGCAGAATATCGGAACCTGTCCAGAACCTCCCCCTACCCCCCCCCGCCACCAACTTCACCAGCCCACACTGACCAGCACAGCGAAGTATGGTCAAACAACCCCCGACGACTGATACGGAGTGGGGAAGCTTTTGTCTCGAAATCGATTTTCATGTCTATATAAAAATTGCAAACTAAACCAAAAAAACACTCACAAAAGAACACAGTTCAGGGAAAAAAAACGTTTACCCACCATCCCTCTTATCTGCGAATCCTGATATTTGCAAAAGGAAGACGAATCTGCCATCCAATAATGGAAACACATACTAATTAAATGATTACTAATTAATGATATACTGTAATTACAATACCCCCAACCCCCTCCCGCGCGTCTGATTTCTGCACCTGATGGGTTCAGTGATGACGTCATCCTGCTGCACTATTTAAGACCGGAAGCAGGTGGATGGCGTCACTATTCCGGCAACTCGCCTGATGATGCTGGATGCAATTACCAGCGAAACGTCATGGAACTCAATTTGTTAAACGTTGTGGATTTACTCTCCAACACACGGTGGGCTCAAGTAGTAACTAATTGGCGTTTTATTTACGTGATCAATTCCTTACTAATTGGCTGTGTCGGGTGGTGGAGGGTTACGACAACATGTATATTTACGCGATCTAACCCAAACCCCTTTATTACGAATCCTTCTCGTTATCTCGCGGATTGCCGAGGATTTCGGTAAACGTGTGTGGGTTTTCTCCGAATGCTCCCGATGCTGCCCCCCAACACGTGAACACTCCCGATAACGCCATGCACAGAGGATCGCAGAGCTTGGGCGCAATTTTGACGTTGACTCGTTGCCCTGCTGCTGCTGCTGTTGTCGCTGCCTCTCTCGCTCGTCTTTGGTTTCTCCTGCCACTCCTGAGCAGTGCCGGATTAAGCTAGTGCGGGGCCTGTAGCATATGTTATAAAGGGGCCCTAAATAATAAAAACATACATATTAAAACACACAATTTTAACTTGCATAGTAAAGTAATTGTCTTTTTTCATTTGCTATACAGCCAGATAATACGACAAATCGCTAACCTTAAACACCCAGTCGTTCATAAAGGTTGAAGGCGGTATAGTACTATAGTAATCGAGCAAGTGCAGAATCACTGAACCGGAATTTATAGCTTGCAAGCATTTAGCGCGGGGCCCTTGAAAGTGCGGGGCCCGTAGTATTTGTAGCTACTCATGCTACTTAGATCATCCGGCACTGCTTTTGAGTCATCATCTGTCTCCCTCTCTTTGCGAGCGAGCGAATGCTGTGTGCGGCGTGTTACAAGTTGGACATTTACAAACAACAAAACCCTGGGCATAGCCACGACAACCCGTGCCGAACTGCATTTCACGATCGATGACACGGGCCAACACTTCACCTCGGTTATCCTGAACGTTGTCCAAATTGTAGTAAACACTGCCAAGATCACGCTTGGATTTTTTTGGATTTTCTGTTTGCACTTAGTCACATAGTCACTTTAAGATGTTTTCTTGTTCATATTTTAGTTTTTTTGTTTGTTGCGGTTGCACCCGATTCAAGAACCGAATGACTCACAGAGCTATACCAAATAAATAAAACTGTCGCTGTTACTCTTCTACCCAAGGAGCGCAGACTGCGGTAGTAGTTTTGTTTTTTAGTGCATCACTAGCACGGCCACAGTGGCACCCCTCTGGCGGCTTGTGTCTTTAACTCCTCCATCAATTGAAGGGTGTGAGCGCATTGGCCTGTTGAAACCACGAATAATTATAATAAAATTAGAACCAGTGGCTCTTCACCTGGGGGTGCGAGATGCCCTTTCTGGGGGTGCGAGACGTGGCCAGATTTTTTGTTAGAAACACGGGCACGTAAATTTCGATTTAAAGCTTTCGTGACTGCAGGGATTCATCTTCTTGGTTCTTTCGGTAAAGTCACGTAGAAGGGAAATAATAAAATAATGCAAATAAAACAATAACATTCTCACGACGTTTAGAAGCAAACGGGTGCAAGGCTGCAGTGAAGGTTAAGAATCACAATGCATCAGCCACTCGGGGGAGATATTTTTCTACTTCTTCTTAAACAAAAATATCTGCATTTAGTTCATCGACCGATATCTCCCGCGATCATCGCCCGCTTGGTGACTTCATTGCCGGCGACATCGCGACTGTAATGTGTTTAACAGTCAGGTTTGGGTTTGATCGAGGGGGGGGGTAATGTTCCTCTGGAGACTCGTGTGTGCGCACACACGTGTGTCTGTGTGTGTCTGTGTGCAATGGCAGTTGGCTGTAAATCATATTCACACAGCTGCTCACTTAACACGCCTGGATGCCCCTGAATCACGGCCCACACGCTGTGCTCCACCGCCACCGCCCTTATCCCTCCCCCCCGACGGGTGAAAGGGGGATTGGGGGATGAGGGAGGATGGGGGGGAGCCTGGGAGGGTGGAGAGAGGGCCTCACTGGTGCACTTCCCGTATCGATATTTGCATCATTACCCCCATAGGACGCACCACGCCCCCTCCAGATTAAAAAAGAAACTCATGCATAAAGACCACGGTTGCCAACTGTCCCAGTTTGCCCAGTATTGCCATATTTAGAGGCTGTGGTCATGGCAATTCTACAAGTTTGTTCTCCAAGAAAATAAATTCCGCAAGTTTTTTTTTCATCCGGGACATCGCCCGGTTTTTTTTTGGTCAGTTCATTCGTACCAGAAACTATTCACCGCTCAAAGATGACGCATTTACACGCAGCCCTCTCCGCTTACGGGATCGTGAAATCTTTTTAATTCTTCCCATGACATGTCCCGTTAAAATGTTTTTTGCCGTTGTACCTCAAGAGGTGGCAACCTTAAGAAAGGCCCCGTCACGCTGCGTGATGGGATTCCTGCGTGACCGCACGAGGGACATTGGTGACCACTGCGTGTGCCACGATGCATCGATTCCATCCATAAGCTAGTGGCCACGATATTCAACAAAAAAAAGGAATGACTGTATTCTTGAATTGAATCACCGTCCTCAAAGCCAACATTTCATCGAATCGCTGGAAAAAATGGTTTAATGGCCCATAATTACGCGTTTAATAACTGGAATTCGTTCTCTGAAAATTTGATTTCTTACAGTGCAGAGTTACAGCATTGGCCTTGCATCATTTCAATAAGGTCACGGAGGCTTTGTTTGTACTGTATGTTGAACTTATTTAGCACTGTATGTTGAACTTATTTAGCACTGCACGTAGCAAACCGTGCTAATCGGAGGTGCGGGAAATTTTCCCGCCACGGATGTGCATTGTGTCATTTTCACACAATTGTGTCATTTGCACACAATTGTGTAATTTTAACACAATTTATGTTCCCGCCACGAACGTGTATAAGAGCTTTTCTCAGGTTTCTGCATCCTCTATAGAGGTCTGTACAGTGGCTCCAAAAGCCACAGTTGATTCCACAACGTGTGTTGCCCCAGGGGCTGGCTGTTACGTTTCCCTAATGCTTCTCTTTCTCTCTAAATTGCACATAATCCACCACAGGACACAGGAGCAAGTCTCATGCGTCTTGTGTGTGCTACAATACATTTGAGTGGAATTAAAAAATATATTCTTTTCCGGTAGACTCACATTAATCAATGGGTCGTCCTAAGGAGACAATGACCCCAGCTCTATAAATGTGGATTTTCTTCCCCCACCACTGGCTCATTACCAAATACATATATGTGATTCATATTCTTGGTTCTTTCGGTAAAGTCACGTAGAAGGGAAATAATAATGTTTCATATTTTTTATTTTATTATTTCCCTTCTACGTGACTTTACCGAAAGAACCAAGAATATGAATCCCTGCAGTCACGAAAGCTTTCAATCAAAACATATGTGATTGTTAAGCCAAGCATTGAGACACCAACTGTGACATTGAAAAATATGGTATCCCCACCCCCGCTCCCCTCCCAATGTTATCCCGATTGTGCTGTCAGCATCTCGTCACGAAACGCAGAAGCTCACTGCTCACAGAGCAATGTAACCCATTCGTGTTAGACAACGGCTCGCGGAAGAGGGTGTCGCAGAGCTACATCTGAGATCCCTTCCAAGTGATCTCTGGTCCACGAAGCAGGTGACAGCCCGCCTTCCCCCCCGTCCGCTCTGCCCACCTTCCAGTAGTGCTCGTTGCACGAACGTCAAGCGATATTATCCTGTACATTTCTAGAGCTTCGATTCAGCCAACTTAATTGCAGACACCGAAGAAAGTCGTGTGTTTGTGTGTGCTTTTTTTTCATGCATTAGCCATCGGTAACTGGGGCTGCGACCGTAAACTCCGGCTGCCGTTTGAGAAGCCGGTTTTAATTACGGGCATCTGAAGCCTGGATTCAAACTCCGGTGGCCCCGGCTCAGAGCTCTGACCCCCGAGCTACCCGGCCACCTCAACTGGTTGGCGTGCTCGTTAATTACGAGAAGGCACACACGGAGGATAATCTCGTGGAATATATAGACATCCCCACTAACGTGGCATTTGAAAAAAACAAGAAAACACACATTGACTTGGGCAGGACTCACTTTTAAAGATAACACACGAGGCCACAAATTGTTTAAGCAAATGCGACTTCTAGATCGAAAATTAATTTCTTTAGAACCGATTTTTGTGTTGAGTTGTCCTTTCCCACAGCACGTCCGATTAGCACGGTTGGCTACGTACGGTGCGAAAGAAGTTCAAAATACACACACCTCCATACACTACTATGCACCACTCAGAGCG
>JAAXLI020002049.1:0-15329 GCA_014621495.2 Entosphenus tridentatus
TTTTATTACTCCCCTTCTACGTGACTTTACCGAAAAAAAACCAAGAAAATGGGAGGTGTGTTTAATTTACTTTGACGACGTGATCGTATTTAGTAGGACATTCGAGGAACACCTGGATAGGCTTCGGGCCGTTTTTCTCAAAATGCGCGCTGCTAATTTGAAATTTAAGCCACAAAAGTGCCATCTGCTCTGCGAATCTGTTAGATATTTGGGTCACATCATCGGACACTCAGGTATCTCAACCGATCCCGCCAAAACGCGTTGTGTCAGCTCCTGGCCGACTCCCACCTCGGTGGGGGAGGTTAGGAGCTTCGTCGGGTTTGCATCCTATTATCGGCGATTTGTCGCGGAATTCGCGTCTATTGCAAAGCCGTTACACGCCTTGACGGCAAAGGGGGTTAAGTTTTATTGGGGGCCGGAGGAGGAGGCCTCCTTTAACTCTCTTCGGGATGCCTTGGTAGGTGCCCCACCGTTGAGTTACCCCGATTTTTCACTACCTTTCGTGCTTGACACAGACGCGAGCAACACGGGGATTGGCGCCGTACTTTCACAGGTTGTGGGTGGCGTGGAGCGCGTGGTGGCTTACGGGAGTAGAGTTTTGTCTCCTGCCGAGCAGAGATACTGCGTCACCCGCCGGGAACTGTTGGCTATTGTTTTCTTTATCCAACAGTACCGTCCATATCTGTACGGCCGGCGGTTCACTGTCCGAACAGATCATGCGGCCTTGCAGTATGCCCTGCGTGTTCACCAACCATCGGGGCAATTGTCCCGATGGCTGGAGATCATTCAGGATTTTGATTTCCAAACCACGTATCGGAAGGGGATTCGCCACACAAATGCCGATGCCCTGTCGCGCCTGCCCGCCGCGTCAGAATGCTCTTGTCTCTTGGGCTCCGCACGTTGTAAATCTGCAAGCGACGACAAGGGGCAGGTCCTTGGGGCCGCCATTGAGGCTCCCTCTGACGATGGGCCTATCGACAAAGGGGGAAATGACTCCCTGCTGGGGTTGTCAAGTGCGGAGTGGGGGCGCCTCCAAATGGAGGATACGTCCCTCCTGGCGCTGTGGCGGCGCGCGGGCGAATCTGCTCAGGGAAGGTCGGGCGTCGACGCATGGGGGTTATGCCAGGGCCTCCTGATGCATTGGGACGGGGCGATCCGCCGCCACAGGCTTGTGGTGCCTTCCGTGTTGAGGGGTAGGGCTGTGTGGGCTGCTCATGAGAGGCTCCTGCACTTGGGCGTCCATAAGACCCTTGCCATGCTCCAGCTTAATTTATTTTGGCCGGGCATGGCTAGGGATGTGGACGAGCTGTTGCGGTCTTGCAACCAATGTGCGCAACGGAAGTCGCCGGCAAAGGGAGCCAACCCCCCCTCCAGTCCATTTCGGTCACCCGGGTTAATGAGCTTGTCGCTCTTGATATTTTGGGCCCATTTCCTCCCACGCCTAGGGGTAATAAGTACCTACTGGTTGGCGTGGAGTATTTCACGCGGTGGCCTATGGCTTGGCCGCTCGCCAACCAGTCGGCAGCAGCCGTTACGGAGGCTTTTGTCCAGGGCTATGTCCTCGACAAGGGCGCTCCGGAACGGTTGCTGACCGATCAGGGAAAGAATTTCACCAGTTTCCTTTTACACGAGGTGTGTGAGCTTCTCGGTACAAACAAGATTCGTACGTCCCCTTACCACCCACAAACGGATGGAATGGTAGAACGCCTGCATAGGACTCTTACATCTATGCTGTCCCACCAGGTATCTGAGGCCCAAACTGATTGGGACCTTCGGATCCCGGGTGTTCTGGCGGCTTACAGAATGGCTCCACACGCGGCGACCGGATTCTCGCCATTTTTTTTTATGTATGGGTGCGAAGTTGACCCGCCTGTCGCGACCCAGCTGCGAATTGCCACACCGCACGCTAAATCTAAGTTGACCGACCATGTGAAATTTAACATCCTCAAGTTGGGGGAGGCACGGGAGGCGGCCATGCGGAACACTGACTCTCGCCAGAAGGCGAACGAACGGTTACGATTGCGCCGGTCGCACACGCACCAATGGCAACCGGGTGACAGAGCGTGGCTACACTGCCCCCAGGTGCCGTTGGCCACCTCGTCCAAGTTGTTGCGACCATGGAGGGGCCCCGTGGAAATCGTGCAGGTTGTGCGGCCCCAGTGTGTTCGCATCAAATGGGGGAAGCAGCGCTGGTTCGTACACCCGTCACGGTTGAAACCGTTCTTTGCGCCACATGCTTCCTCTCATACCTCTGGCCAAACGTGTGGGGGGTCCGCTGACTCCTGGAGGGCGGAGTCGCCGCCGGTGTCTGACCCACCGCTAACTGTTCCATCTGCAGGGGCCCAAGGACTGACGCCCTCTCGGCTGCAGGCCTCCCCTGGGAAGGTCGGCACTGGCTCGTTCAGGATGCTGGGGGCCCGTGCGTCTGAACTTTTACCACCCGCCACCGGGCCGACCGGACCGGGCCCTTGTGACGGGCCCGCTGCACGGACGCGCGCCAAGACATGCCGGTTGTTGTAAGGGGCTTCCGCGCATGTTCCGCTGCGGAGGGGGCTCGCTCACCGTGTTTTTTTTTCTTTTCTTCCCTTCTTTCATTTTTTTTTATATAGCGTCGTGAACCACACTGTGTACATATGTTGCGTTGGGGGCTAGGGTATTTATATGGGTCCGTCGGTTCTTGTTGTTGTTGTTATTGTTGTTGTTCATTGTTACGGGGCGCACACACGTGTTTATTGTCTTACGACATTTATTCGGGGTTTTTGAAGGGTGATTGCAGCCGTGACGGCTGCGGGCTGTACGGGAGGGGGGGGGGGGGTGATGTAGAGGTTGTTACAGGGAGGAGTGCGGACAAGAAACACAAGTGTGTCGCCACCCGAGTACGGGTGCTTACATCCACGTCCGCATCCGTTGAGCCTGGGGGGCCAGGGTGGCTCTGGGATCCCCCATAACTCCGCCCCTCATAAGGGAGGGCTATAAAAGGCTGGGATCCACAGAGCTCGGGGGTGGTTGTTGAAGAGAAGCTGACCAGTGAAGATTGAAGAGCTGCAGAATAGGCCCTGGGACTCCCCAGCCTCGCTGCCCTTGTAAGGGCCGAGCTGGGTAAGCCAGCGGCGCGGCCCCGAGAGTTCCCGGGACCTCTGCTCTTATAAGAGCAGGGTCGGGTGAGCTGGGTGCCGGTATCCGAGCTGTACCAGAGCCGGATGAGATAGCCTCCCCTAGAGCCTTAGTTGGAGGACTGGGAATAGGGTAGGGATTTAGTGACAGGGGTGATCCCAGCTAGTCCGGGTGAGGGGGCCGTAACCCCCTCAAGTATTGTAAAGTCCGCCCTTGTGTTAAATAAAAGTGTGTGCCTCTACTCCGTCGTCACTACACAAGGATGCAGCGTCACCGCGTCTTCTATATGCGACTCGACCCGTTCATTGCAAGTGATGTCAGCTGCATGGCTCTGGTCCCACGGTGCACCGGGATCGACACGGCAACAGCTCCGAATGCGCCAGCGGAAGACGTAGAACGGTGGCCAGTACAGCACTCAATATACACCAAGTGCTTGCCACAAATGAACCACAACACCTTGCTGATCTCGTCAAGGAGCATAAACCATTATGCGGACTCATCCTTGCAGCAGCTTTTGGCTAGCCATCGAACAAAAATGGTCACCACATCGCGCACGTTCAGATGTGCTTCTGCGGCCGTCTGGAACACTCTTCATTACGAAATTAGGAAGCCTTTGGGAGCTATACACTTTTAAGCCTAGATTGAAAACTAATTTCTTTCAAACTGCTTTTTGCATTTAGTTTGTAGTCATTCTCCCCGCACCTTCGATTAGCACGGTTGGCTATGTACAGTGGGAAAGAAGTTGAATGTACATACAGACCGCCGATGCCATACTTACCCATCTTGGCAGCGTCCGCCTTCCGCAGGATGGCGCGCGCCAGGGCGAGCACGTCTGAAGTCTTCAGCCGTTGAATAAACTCCCAGCAGATGATGGAACGAAATGATGCAACACATCAGAACACCGGACAGCTTTGTGACCTCGCGGTAACGGAAGGGCTGCAGAGGTGAAGGTTACTGGGCAGCCCCTGAATGGGCAGGCAAGGGCGTAGCCTTGAGCTGCGGGAGGATCTGCTTGACAATGGCACGGAAGAAATCGAGGATCTCGTTGGGAAGTGGCACAAAGCGAAGCAGCTGAGATCGCCCCCCCAGTATGTCCAGGCTCGAGTGGTGCTGCAAACAACGACAAAGATACCCCATATAGTCATAACAGACTGTTGGGGAAAGTGCTATTAGCGACCATCTATGAAGGCCGGCACGCCACATGAGGGGGTGGGTGGTCAACACCACGCCCGGCCGCATTTGTCTCCCGAGTATCGATGTTTACACACCGCACCAGGTACTTATTTGAGGATGAGTCGTCCTAAGAAAGGACCAGGACCGGTTCAGATAATCGTCGCCGGTGTTGGCCGTGAGCGAGAATCGAACTCGGGTCGCCAGCTTCGTAGCACAGCGCGTGCTAACCGCTACACCACCGCTCCCCACATGAGACGAGCACGTGACTCTCGGTATAAATGGAGCCGGAGTGCGAATAAACATGCCGATGCCCCAAGTACAGCTACCACCATTTCTTCCACAGGGCAAATTCAGGCACATTTCTCAGCGAGCCCAGGTCTATTGTCAAAACTGCGCAGTTCACGGCGGAAAAAAACAACCACAGCCATACCTGGAGTACCAGATCTCGGCACGAATCAATTCCTGCTGCCACCCTAACACAGTCCGGGGTCAAACGGGACAAGTGGCAGACCCAGTGGGGTGGTGAGTGAGGTTGGTGAGGTGTGAATGGGGTGGGAAGTGAGGTTGGTGAGGTGTGATTGGGGTGGGGAGTGCGGTTGGTGAGGTGCGTGGCGAGTGTCGATTCTACTCCACCTCGGGGCAAATCTACAGCACCCTCACTGGGGGACTGCACAGAAGTGGCAGTCGTAGGCAGGATCGCGGCGTCGTGGAATGCGACCCCTCTAGGCTCTTGGGCTCCTCACTGGAGCGGCCGTCTGTGCTCAACGACTTGGGTCGCTTCTGCTGTGCCTGGCCATCTAAGAACAACAAGTGCATGCAGGATTTAAGCATTTGGAATTTAATATTTTAAGGATCATTTTTGTAAATTGTTGACATTCGCATCATTTACGTTCTTCCAACAACGCTGACGGTGCCACATGACGTAATTTTTAGCAGGAAAGGCCCGCAGCATGACGTTATGTTAGTGACATCACAGACCGTTTTTGAATCTATCTAAAACAACCTTTTTTTGGACCAACCAAAATTTTATATATGAGCATGATTTTCTGTAGATCAGCTGTGATGGACGCAGTCTCTCATTTATGGAATATACAACATTTTACCACGTATAATCTAAACTGAGCCACTAAGATCAACGAGGACCCGTGCCGGTGCCGGTGGTTGTACCGGCGGCAACAGAGGTCCCGCGCGAGTGAACGTCTCCCTCGCGTGAGCGAGGGGCCGCTCCCCCGACCTCTGTCCGTGTGCCGGGTTGGAGCCCTGTGGTGCAGTGCTGGGCAGCTGTGGCACGGCCCCCCTTGGCTCCCCGCCCAGCGGCGTAAGGTAGCGCTCCATGTGCTGCTGCTGCGGCGTGTGCTCTGGTTGCGGCAAAGGGAATATCTTTTCGATGTTCTCCATCAGTGTCTTGCGAGTGCACGCTGGCGAAGGGAAAGGACAAACAGAGTTAGCACCCGACATTCCCTCATGCAATCAAGGGGCGCTCAGCAGGCAGATAAGAAAGATGCGTTGTACAACTGGGACACATTCGTTGTATTTGAAGTTTCCCTAAATTGTGGTTATTATTTATTATTGTGCTTGTTTACCCAGAAAAGTCTCTCTGCATGAGTCTCAAAACTGTTTTTCAGGAAGGCCCGGCCAAGTTTTCAGTCAGGGGTAATGGTTCTATGTGGAATCCCAAGTGAATGATTTGTGGTCAAGTTTTCAACATTGGGATGATTTTGTTAATCCTTGTTACATTTGTAATTTTTTCATCTTTGGGAAAAGAACTGGAGAACTGATGATAGCCGTAGCCGGGCATGACACTCAATTCGCCGGGCTTTACAGTACCGTGCAGTAACCACTGAGCCACCACTCTACCATTTACACACGTGTCGGTAACGTAACAAAACATCACACACCGGTTGTACTTTTGTGATGGCACGGGAAGGAAAGTCACATCTCTCCGTCTCGCTCAAGGTCTCTCTCTGCGTGTCTCACGTACTTGGTGCTGAGTTGGTGTTGTGGGCCATGCTGGCACGGGGTGGCCAGCAGGTCAAGCTCGGGCCCTCGTCCCTCTCCTCCTTGGGCGCTGCGACCACCTCTCTGGGTTTAGGCTCCGGGCGCTTGGGTGCTGCAGTGAGAAATCAAACCCCAGAGAAGTGAGGTCGCAATGAGGGGTGTCCTGGAAAGCGTGATGACCCACAGTAATCCATTGTCCTGAACGAGAGGAGGGGAGATCAAGCAAATGAGGGACTGAATTATTGAGCCTCTGGCGAGCGCATATAAAAGTGGATTGTCAAGCGCTTCAATTGTTTCTATTTGCTGATAATCTGCTTCAATTGCTGACGAGCAACTGAGCACCTCTTGTGGATTTCATAGCTCACAACGATTGTCCAAGCTCTGCTGCCCCTCTACATATGAAGGTTGCTGTCAAATAATGACGAAACCGGAGCACCGGAAGAATGTAACCAACTAAACACGAAACGCAGTTTATAAAGACGTTTTAAATAAATCTACATGAGTCTACGAACCTCCATAGAAGTCTATGACTCTCTGTGAGTATATTGATCCTTTTCCAAGTTAATGGGCCTCTATGTGAGTCTGTGGGTGTCTGTTGTGAGTCTGTGGGTGTCTGTTGTGAGTCTGTTGTGTCTGTGGGTGTCTGTTGTGAGTCTGTGGGTGTCTGTTGTGAGTCTGTGGGTGTCTGTTGTGAGTTTATGGGTGAGTCTATTTGTCTACGGGCGTCTGTGAGTGTGCGGTGCAACATCGGGGAGGTGACGGGGAATCGCCTTACCGTGGAGAGTCCACGCCTCGTGGCCGTGTCGCCATCTCCTGGCGAGCCAGGGGGTTCGCGGCTCATCGTCGATCGACGCCCACGGTGAAGGAAGTTGGCACAGCATCACCCACTCACTCATCCACTCACCCACTCACTCATCCACACAAAGACCCCCCCCCCCCCCAAGATAGCCTGAACTGTTGGGGCAAGTGCTGTTAGCAGCGAGCAGCGCTGCCTATGAAGGCCGCTACTGTGGCCACACAAGGGGGTTGTGGGTGGCCAGCACCACCACCGCGCCCCGGCCGCCTTTGTCTCTCTCCCCTTAGCAAATATGTATACCGCTACGCACCACGGCACCGGGAGGAGGACCCTGAGTACCGGTGCGGATAACCGCCACCACCACAGCAGCAGCAGTCAACCCGTGGCACCTGCTGGGTCTGTCACGTGACCTCATCCCGCACCTCGCAAGGCACGAAAGGCGCCGTGGTGACGTCACCGTCGCTTCGCGGCAAATGGACGAGAGGGGTGGGGGTGAGGGGGGGGGCAAGGGAGTGACGCCCCCCAGCAATGGCGGCTGCCTTTTCAGTCCTCGCGGAGACCCCAGCGCCACCTTAGTGATTCCGCCATCGAGCACCACGGGGGCCACGCGGATCGCCATCGACATCAGTAAAGAGGGAATCTGTGCGTCTCGTTCCTCACCACCCTCACAACCTCGTCTCACCTCCTCTACCTCATCACCTCTTCTATCCTCACCCATCATCTCACCTCATCTCTCCTCACCCATCACCTCACTGCGTCTGCCTCCTCACCCATCACCTCTTCTATCCTCACCCATCACCTCGTCTCTCCTCACCCATTACCTCAGCTCGTCACCTGTGATGCCACCGCCACGGAGCCGCTCGTCGGGTGCCTCCACTTACGATCCCACCGTCCCGAGCAGCGAGGCCGACGCTGCTTCCCCCTCACCACCCCCCCACCTAAACACACATACTCACGCATTTCCCCCACACATAGAGCGCGAGGGGAGACCTCCTGGCTGACAGGTTTTTACCCGAAAAGCCCTCATAGTGATACTCTTAATGGTTTCCTGCAGCCAGGGAATTGGACGGTCTCCTCCGACGCTAACGCGCACCGCGGCGTCGTGACTCGAGTAGAAAGTTGCATGATCACGACGGGGCCGCCCAGCCACCGCGGTGAGGACGCACACCCCCAACCCCCCCACGGATCGACAAGGCAGGCAGGTTATACGGCTAATTAGCGTGGCAGGGGCACGCGGAGGCCGCCGTCGCCCAACTTCCCACGACGAGCCTTTTTGTTATGGGAGTTACGACTAGTTGGCGTGGCAGAGGCACGCGTCGCACAACTTTCCACGGCGAGCCTTTTTGTTATGGGAGTTACGAGGTAGCATGGCAGAGGCATGCGTCACACAACTTCATCACGGCGAGCCTTTGTTATGGAAGCCGCGGCTAATTGGCATGACAAAAGGCGGCTCGAGCGCATATGCGCCCATTGTTAGGGCAATCAAGAATGAATCTGGACGAGCGTCACGACCTGATAGAAAGGGTATAAGAGGGGGATGCAGAGAGGTCAAATTTCTCTTGCGCCAGAGATCAGCACCCGAGACAGCTCACAGCCCGCCACGCGAGTGTCCGCGAGACGTGTCGGCGTGCGCAGAGAGAACGAGGCCGCGGAACGCCGCAAGCATTGAACCGTGAGTAAAGGAGGTAAAGGCGTATCACAAGTAGGTAAATCGGGAGTAGACATTTGGGTGTTAGCGTAGGTCCGTCTTGTCAATATACACTGACTTAAGTAGCTAATCGCAGGTAACCAATAATAAATCATTAATAACCCAGCGCAGCCTCGTGTAGTTTTATGAGTGGGTGAAAGCGCATGGTGCTGTGTGTACGTGGGTACGCTCGTAACGTGGGTGGTTGGTACGTCCACGGGTACCCGCCCCATCTGTCGTCGCGGAGACTTGTGTGGTGTGAGGCTCGCACCCACCGTAAACGCCTGTTCCGCGGTCCCTGTAAACGAGCGTTCTCGCCCGTTCGCGGAGGCCGCGGGTGTGAGCAACGTCATTCGCCCTCCGACCCATGACCTCCCGTTCAGAGCGTGTGATTGACGGAGAGACAACATAGCGTTTACAGGTGTAAGGGTGGTAAGCGCCGGCGTGTAGCGAGTCATCGCGGGGCGGGTGCTTACATCACGGTCCGCATGTGGGTGTTTACATCGCGGTCCGCATTAGCCCCGCCCTATATAAGGCGGCGCGCGGGAGCGCTCGAGGCAGTTTTACACCAGCGAAGACAGAAGACGGAGAAGCCTCCTAGGACCCTGGGACCCCTAGCCCCGCTGCCCTTATCAGGGCCGGGTCTCTGTGTGGCCCAGTGGTGAGACCCTGGGTACTCATCAGCCCGACGTCCTTATCAGGGCCGGGTTGATGGGCCAGTGGTCGGGTAGCCTTCAGTAACAGTGTAGCCAGTGTAGGCTCAGATCAGTAACAGTGTAGGCACGCCTTGTGTAGGCTGTATAGTGTCTGTGTTACGTGGGTGAGATAATAAAGAGGAGTGCTGCCCCGTTCACTCGTCTCCTGCTGGATTACTACATTACAACTGGCGTCAGAAGTGAAACAGTTTTCACGTGATGGATACCAGGAAGACTGTTCGTACTCACGACCCGAGGACAGGAGGACGACCAAGAGGGGCCGGCTCACCAAGCTTCGGATGGAGATGCAGAGGAGATGCCGACGCTGCAGCTCCCGTCGCAAATGGCCGACACACCGCTCCAGCTGCAAGATGGGCTCCAGGACGCACACTCCCGCCTAGCCGGGAGGAGGGAGAACCGCCGGGAGGGAGGAGAATTGGCGCCAAGCGCCGGCTCGGCCCAGCACCGCTCCGCTCGCCAAGGATTGGCGCCAAAATCAGCTTCCCGCCACGGACACTGAAATTGGCGCCATTTTCCCGCCTCACTTGTCGGCTGGCGGGAACCAGGAGCACCACGTGGGTGACGACTTTCACGTGCCGCCTCCCACGTCATCGGCGCGCGCCAGGTGTTGCCGGGACCAGCCTATGGAAGGGGCCACGGCTGCCAGGTGCGACGGCGCTGCAAGGGACCTTCTGCAATCAGAGGAGGAGCAGGCGCTTCATCAGCGGCTACCGCCGTTGACAGTCTTCCAAGCTGAGGGGGGTGACTGGGGAGCCTTCCAACGGAGGTTCTTCGCTCATCAAGAAATGTCTGGGTGGTCCGACGCCACGGCGTTACGTGCGCTTCCGGCGACTCTGGACGACGACGCTCTCGCCACCTTCCGGTCGACTCCGAGGGCCGGCCGCTCTACACTTCAGGCCGCGCTCCGTCTCATGGCCAGGGTCTGTGGACCACCGTCGGCCTGCCGCCACCAATTCTACGCTCGTCGGAAAGGTGATGCGGAAACCCCTCTCGCCTACCGCACTGCACTTTTGGCTTTGACCGACGCCGCCTTTCCTCAAATGGACGAGGAGGGAAAAGACGCGATGGTCACGGAACAGCTTCTGGCGTTGGCACAGGACTTGGGGCCTATTAACGTGGCTGACGAGGTGGACATATGCTCGTTGCGGGTTGCTACGAGTATCCATGCGCACGAAGTCCTCAAGCGGAAGCGGCCCGTTGTCTGTGCTTCAGCCTCCGTTCCTGCATCAGCTTCGCCACCCTGCGAACCCCAAGACGCTCTACCCCAAGAGGGGGCCTTCGCCACGGCGCGATCGGACGACTGGAGGTCGGGTGCTCGGTCGCCCCTGCGATCGCCCCGCAAGCTGGAGCAACCGAAAGCAGTGACGGCTCTCATCAGGTGTTACAACTGCGGCCTTTGAGGCCACGTCGCATCCGGATGCCGGGCTCCACGTCGAGGCACCACGGGACCTCGTCCGGACGACGCCCAAGGCCCCAAGTCATCCCAACAGCCCCCGGCAAGTCGCGGCACTACACATGCTCGGCCCACTCACACATTTCACACGGGTCGCCGTTCCACGGCTGTCGGGTCGCGCGATTTGGGAAATGGTTCAGTGCGGGGAGGGGGGTTCGTACGGGAACTCGGACCGGGTCAGTGGTCTGAGCTGGCCTATAGGGTCGTAGCTGCATCGGCCGGTTCGTCCGTAGTGGCTGGGTCAATTGACGGGGTTGAAGTGCGGGTTTTGATTGACACCGGGGCGTCGGCAACGATAATTTCCGACCTTATCTATAACATTCTTCCTGTTCAATGTCGACCCTTACTCCCGGTAGACGTTCCATGTTATGCGGCGAATGGGAGATCCTTGGGTATTGTGGGTCAGATCCGGGCGGCTATTTGCATCGGGGATATTAAATTGTCGGGACCTATTTTGGTCTCTTCTTCTCTCGCAGTTTCTTGCTTGTTGGGAACGGATTTTCTGGCTAAAATGCCCATTAAAATACTCATTGACCAGGGTTGCATCGAGCTTCCCTCAGGCCGCCGCATAGCATTTTTGTCTGCCCCTACCAAATTACGCACGGTTTGTGCGACGGTGCACGCGATGGTTACCCAGACGGTGCGCGTACCCCCGGGATCGCAAATGCTGGTACCCTTACGGCTGCGGAAGCCTTTTGAAGTGGGTACGACGGAGCAGGGTGTACTGTTGGGTCCGTCTAACGCAGCTGTCAGGGGTTTGGATTTGGCGGTGGCTCAGACGGTGGTGCGAGGAGACAGAGACCCTTTCGTTGTGGTTTTAAATGCGGGGTCGCGAGCAGCTGTCATTCCACAGGGTACCGTGCTTGCTCTTTGCGGCACCGGTGCCTGTGGGTGACCAGCTGATTGCGCAAGTTGATTCTGCTCCTGCTCTGCATCTTCAATCAGGGAGTGATGGGGAGTGGTTGGACTCGCTGTGTGCCGGATCCTGTGACCTGTCTAGTTCGCAGTTGGGGGCATTGCGTGGCCTGTTACTTGAATTTTCGGACGTTTTTAGTAAGCATAAATATGACATTGGCTGCACTGACCTTTTACGTCACCACATTGACACGGGTGACGCGCCCCCCATTCGGCAAAATCTATTCCGGCTAAGCCCGGCCGAGAAAGAGCATGTGCAATCGGCCGTCAATGACATGCTGTCTGCCGACATAATTTCGCCCTCATCCAGTCCATGGGGGGCCCCCATTGTGCTTGTGAAGAAACACGATGGCTCCCTGCGCTTTTGCATTGATTTCCGTCGCCTTAATAAGATCTCTGTGGCTGACGCATATCCGCTCCCCAGAATGGACGAATCCCTGGATGCTTTAGCGGGGGCACGATATTTTTCTACATTAGACCTGCTCTCGGGATTCTGACAATTGCCCCTTGACGAGGTGTCGAAGCCCAAAACTGCGTTTCACACACCTGTCGGCCTATTTGAATTCAATCGGTTACCGATGGGACTCCATTCCACCCCCGCCACGTTTCAGAGGTTAATGGAATTGGTTTTGTCAGGCCTTCAGTGGGACACCTGTTTAATTTACCTGGACGACGTCATCGTTTTCAGTAGAACGTTCGAGGAGCACCTCCAACGGTTGAGGGCAGTGTTCCTCAGGATGCGGTCCGCTAAATTAAAATTTAAACCGCAGAAATGCCACTTGCTTCGGGAATCTGTATGGTATTTGGGCCATATCGTCAGCCACTCAGGGATCTCCACTGATCCCGCTAAGACGCAGTGTGTCAGTTCTTGGCCAACGCCCACTTCTGTCGGCGAGGTCCGCAGTTTTATTGGGTTTGCCTCCTATTACCGCCGGTTTGTCGAACAGTTTGCCACCATTGCCAAACCCCTGCATGCTTTGACGGCGAAGGGTGTTAAGTTTCGTTGGGGACCGGAGGAGGAGGCCGCCTTCTGCTCCCTTAGGGATGCCTTGGTGGGAGCTCCACCCCTGTGTTACCCTGATTTCAATAAACCGTTCTTGCTTGACACGGACGCCAGTAACACGGGCATTGGTGCGGTACTCTCCCAAGTGGTCGGGGGTGTCGAACGCGTCATCGCCTATGGTAGCAGGGTGTTGTCACCGGCGGAACAGCGCTACTGTGTGACCCGTCGCGAGTTCCTGGCTATCGTCGTTTTTATTCAACAATTTCGACCATACCTCTACAGCTGACACTTTACTGTTCGTACGGACCATGCGTCGCTTCAATATGCGTTGCGCGTCGCCCAGCCTTCGGGTCATTTATCCCGCTGGTTGGAGGTCCTCCAGGACTACCAATTTACGACTACTTACCGTAAGGGGGTGCGTCATACAAACGCGGATGCCCTGTCGCGACTGCCACCACGTGCGGAATGTGCATGTCTTTTGGGATCGGGGCGTTGTAAACCTCAAATTGCGGGACCCCCAGCAGCTCTGCTCGCCGCGGCCGATGCGCCACGGACCGACATTCCATTCTCTCCGACGGGCGGGGACTCGTTACTCTCGGTGTCTTTTGTTGAGTGGAGCCGCCTCCAAATGGCCGATGCCTCCCTTCTCGCGCTGCGCCGCAAGGCGGATTGCTCCAGGGAGGGTGCGGTTGGCGTCGACTCATAGATAATTAAGCAGGGCCTCCTTATGAAATGGGACGGTACGTCCCTACGCCATAGGCTTGTTGTGCCTTCTGGTATGCGGGGTGAGGTTGTTCTGGCCGCTCATGAACGTCTGTTGCATTTGGGGTTTCACAAAATGGTTGCGTTGCTCCAGCGTGATTATTATTGGCCAGGCATGGGGAGCGATGTGTCCACCATACTTAAAGGGTGTGTGCAGTGTGCCCAACGAAAACCACCGCCCATCGCGGCTAATCCGCCATTGCAATCCATTCAGGTCTCGCGCATCAATGAACTTGTTGCGCTGGACATTTTGGGACCCTTTCCGGTGACACCTAGGGGTATCAAGTACCTGCTGGTTGGCGTCGAATATTTCACTCGATGGCCCATGGCTTGGCCGCTTGCCAACCAATCAGCGGCGGCCGTGGCCGAGGCCTTTGTCCAGGGCTATGTGTTGGACAAAGGTGCCCCGGAACGGTTGCTGACCGACCAGGGAATGAATTTCTCAGGTGTCTTATTGCGTGAAGTGTGCGACCTTTTGGGTACTAAAATGGTGCGTACCTCCCCATACCACCCGCAGACAGATGGGATGGTGGAGCGGCTCCATAGAACGATTGTGTCGATGTTGTGCCATCAGGTAGGCGAAGCTCAGGGGGATTGGGATTTAAAGATTCCGGGTGTCCTCGCCGCTTATAGGATGGCTCCCCACGCGGCGACAGGATATTCTCCTTTCTTTCTCATGTATGGCCGGGAGGCTGATCCGCCCGTGGATGCCCAGTTGGGGATTTCTGCACCCCGTTCTAAGTCCAAATTGGCTGATCACATCAAATTTAATATTGCTCGGTTGGCCGAGGCACGGGAAGCGGCGACACTCAACTCGAGATCTCGCCAGGTGGCGAACGAACGGTTGCGGGCACGGCGGACGTACACACATGAGTGGAAACCGGGTGAGAAGGCCTGGTTGCACTGTCCGCAGGCTCCGTTGGCAACGTCCCCGAAACTGTTGAGGCCATGGCGGGGCCCGGTCGAGATTTTGCGGGTTGCACGGCCCCAGTGTGTTCAGATTAAGTGGGTGAAGCGTTGTTGGTACGTTCACCCCTCCCGACTGAAACCATTTACGGCGCCACACACCCTTCCTTCATGTCCAAATGGCCGAGCATGTGATGTGTCCCTTGACTCGGGGAATGGGACGTCATCACCTGATCCTCACATGTCTCTACCTGACCCGCTTCCAGGTGTCTCGGAATTGACGGCCACTGACCACCGGCAGTCGGATCCGGGGAGGCCGGTCAAGGCCCTTCTCGACCGCCGGGGCCGCCGGTCGGACAAACTCGGCCGGTGCCGTATGACGGCCCGGCCAAGCGGACTCGCGCTAAATCACGCCGCTTCTCGTGACGGTGGGGGGTCTGGTTGTGCCGGGTCGCGATTGTGAGTCACGGGACGGCGGAACGTGGGTTGTGTACATATGTTTATTTTTTTTCCTCTTTCTCCTCCATTAACATTGGTTATGCGTTCTTCTTGCGGGTGTTAAGGGGCTGGGTTATTTATTGAGGCGTTTGGAGGGTGTTTGTTGTCACTGTTCATGTTCTTGTTGCGTTGCGATTGTTAATTGTTGCTTTGTTATTACGGGGCGCACTGTGTTCGGTTGATTGTCGGGACTGCATCGTGTTGATTAAGGGGGTTTATACAGCCGGGCCGGCTGTGAGCTATGTGGTGGGGGTGATGTAGGGGTGGTAAGCGCCGGCGTGTAGCGAGTCATCGCGGGGCGGGTGCTT
>JAAXLI020002051.1:0-15320 GCA_014621495.2 Entosphenus tridentatus
CCCCCCCCCCCCCCCCCCAGGAAATTGGCGTGAGTTGGTACGGTCGATATCGCGCAATAAGTAAATAATTAAAATAAGACTGCCACTAATTCGTTAATTAAACGACTTTCAAATTTACGGACGTGAAAACGGAATAGCCTATTCCCACCGCGGGGCTTAGGGCATGCCGGCTGGCAAGTTATTTCAGTCTTAAACCCCAATGTCCGAGAGCCAAATCCCCCGCAAGCGCGAGCGCGTGGAAACTTTTAAATATAATATATATATAAGAGAAGAAGAAGATAACCGTGTGAGCCATTCGGCTCTTGAATCGGGTGCAACCGCAACAAACAGAAAAAATATATATGAACAAGAAAACATCTTAAAGTGACTATGTGACTATGTGCAAACAAAAAATCCAAGAAAAGACAGCAAAATATTGCAGAAAAAGCACCGTACACCAACGCCGTGTGCAAAAATTCCAGTGGGATGCAAGTCAAACAAGCATATGAAACTTGATAATGAATTATGGAAGTTCGTATTGAAGTATTGAACCTAAGGATAATTCAGAATAAGATACATAATACTAATCATGCCAATTCTCCACGACCAAAAATAACATGAATAACCAGAGCCGTGCCCGACCGCCTTTGTCTTCCCAGTCGCTATCTTTACATTCCGCACCAGGTATGCAAATTAAGGCTGAGTCGACCAAGTGGGGGGGAACCAGGACCGGTTCAGATAATCACCACCGTGTTGATTGTGAATGGGAATCAAACTCCGCAAACCAGGCTCAATAGGATAGAGGACAAATCAAGACATGAACACCCAGAGAGGAAGGAGGGAAGGCTGTTCCGGACTTAAAAGCATGTGCTACAGACACCGACACACACCGCATACAGGGGCTCACTTTTATGAGTCGACAAACATCACTCGGGGCAAGTGGGTCTGCGTTCACACAAGTCTTGGCATAAGCTCCGGGTGAAGGGAGTATGATAGGGGTTATGACATCAGGTGCCAGGATGTCTGCGGAGCCAGCCACAGGGATGAACAAAAGCTTACTGCATGGATGTACCACATGTGCAAAGGTGGAACGAGCTTTTGGACTTTGACACTGTCAAGGAATTAATTAATAATCTTGTTTCGATCATTGATGCTTTTCTAATCATTTGATACGTATATTATGAGCATGCATGCTTAGATGCATGCTGTTGTATTTAGACGTTAACCTGGTGTTCAGTTATCATTGCATAATCTTGTGTTTCGATCACTGTTGCTTTGTATAATGGTTTAGTATGGATTTATGAGTACGTATATTTGCACGGGTTCTGGTGTTGGTATTCTTAGATATTAGAGTTGATATTAAAGTTGCTTAGATTGAGAAGGGTCCGAGTGCTTCTTCCAAAACTCATGCATCATTTATCTCAATTGCGAGAACTGTATCCTGCGGTGATCTCTGAATTCTGAGACCAGACATAATTGCACTACACATAATTGATAAGCGAGAATCAGTAAATTATGAAGCGAGAATCATTGATATTATCACTATTGATAATGCATACCCCTCGACAACGACAGAGCCAATAATAATAACTCGTGATACCGTTATGCATAATCGCTCCGAATCATATGTATACATATTAAGAATTATTTTATTTATAATCATACACTTAATTACATTAACATTTGAAAAAATGTAACACATGTCCATAATTTTCACAATTTAATTCTTTTTTTAAAAATCACTATATACAACAAGGGACACAACTGAAAACACATCAGCGTATGTGTACATAGGATCAAAATTACGAAAAATTGAGGCACGGGATAGCAGGTTAGAAGCACTTTTGCAAAACGGAATATAATCAAGAAATAAACGCCTGGGAATTCCCCAGGAAGAGCGAGGTCTGGACCGCCCTACCCAACATGCTGCCGCCGCGACCCTCACCAGGACAAGTGGACTGAGATACGAATAAACAACAAACTGCAAACAAACTACCACAGGGTCATATCTCCGCCATATATAATGGTAGCTCATAACAAAGGTTTTTTGGGTTAGATTGCATCAATATATGTGTCGTTCACCCACCACCACCCAATATAGCCAATAAGTAAGGTTCGTCGCGTAAACAAAACATGCCGATTAGTTACTAGTTAAGCAAACCGGTGTGTTGGAGAGTAGACCCCACAAATGTATAGTTGTATATTATGAAATCAATATTTTACCCCACTGCATGCAATCTGCTAATTGATTGATTGTGGTGTACTCATTTATACTGCTGGGTAGACAGAGGTGGAGGGATTTAAGAAACT
This sequence comes from Entosphenus tridentatus, assembly GCA_014621495.2. Lineage (NCBI taxonomy): Eukaryota > Metazoa > Chordata > Hyperoartia > Petromyzontiformes > Petromyzontidae > Entosphenus > Entosphenus tridentatus. The sequence continues at coordinate 2,290 of JAAXLI020002051.1, forward strand.
AATTGGCACGTCTTGTTTACGTGACAAAGCTCACTAATCGGCTATTTCAGGTGATGAGAGGGTGAACGATACGATATATTTATGCGATCTAACAAAAAAAGTGTTTTTATGGCTATTGGTCGTGAAAGCCTATGTGTTATAATGGTCGCTGTTGATCAGTGGTGCAAGGAGTTGTACAACTGCACCATGACCCTGATAAAAACAACCCTTTATCAAACCCGCCGTGGCTTTCATACAGAAGTAAATTGACGAAGGTCCTTAAATAATGACGGTATTAGTAAATACAGGATTACTTCTGCAAAAAATTGCAAACGCACTACCAATGGCCAATATCACCGACATATATCAATTGCTAGCTGTTGATTAGTGGCACAAAGGGTTACGCAACTGCACCATGAACCTGGTAAAACAACCCCTTTAACACGGCATGGCCTTCATAAAAAAGTAAATTGACAAAGGCCCTTACATAATGACAGTATTAGTAAAGAGTATTACTTTCACTTGATGTAAACACATGTTAGTAGAATAGTATTTAATTTGTAGACAAAGTAAGATGTAAAGATGCAGCCTTGCATTTGCTTGCTGATGCGACTGCTGCTCTAGTCATCGATATCCTTGAGAGCAGTGGTACGCGGACCCCCAAAGGTACGTGGCAATATTTCAGGGGGTACGTGGGGTGATTTATAAATGTGGAATTATATCACACATGATAGTCATTGGTAAATAATCATGAATTAATCTGCCAGAATAACGATAAAATGTAAAGCCATATGGTAAGCTAGAACGATATAAAATACCTTTCGAAACTCATTGATCGTAAACAATGTGGTTTCCAAGAGTAATCTGCAAGCGCAAACAAATTACGTCATGCGTCCGTTGCATTTTTTTAATTCACTTCCAGTTACTCGCTAAGTTAGGATACCTCACAAAATGGACATTCGGGAAAAATATTGATGTTCATTATTCATACATTTATTTGTCAGAACACATTGGGTCGAGCAAGGGGGTACTCGGTTGAAACACAATTCAACAAGGGGGGTACAGTAGCCAAAAAAGGTTGGGAACCACTGCTCTGGAGGGTATTTATGCCTCTTTCATATTGGCCAGACGTCTGGAAAAGGTGGGAGAATCCATATTTTACCCTACCGTATGCAACCTGCCGATCGAGCGATTGTGGTGTACTCATTTATACTGCTGGGTAGACAGAGGTGGAGGGATTTAAGAAACACGTCTCAATGTTTCAACTGCCGCACCGGGGAATCGAATTGAACCATTTACCTGGATTGCAAGTTCAGAGTGATAATGATTGTAAACGTGCAAAATAATACTTTTGCTGTGCTCCTATGCTTTCACATGCCTGCTCCCTGCCTTCCCCAATGCACCTTGACCAGCGTCAAAAGTAGTCAAATAAACCGATAACGCAAAAACTGGACTGATCAAGCATGTACAATGTAGATATGCGGTAGTTGTAAACAAACCGATGTCCTTCGACGGTCAGCCTTCTACAATTGTAGATTATGACACCAGCAGACTACTCTAATGAATGTTGCCAATGGATCTTTAGCATCCACTACACAGGAAATGCTGCTCTTAAATCATTTTAATTCACAAAACATGCTAACTGGCGCACACAGGAGTGTGCCTAATATTTTGCTTTTCAACCCACATTGATGATATGTGGCATATACATTTTATTTAAATACCATTCAGTTATTGGTATGTTCATATGGGTGCTTTTCGCAGTATCATGGTTAGCACACTGGACTTGAAATCCAGATGTCGCTGGTTCCATCTCTTTGTAGATTTGATCCATTTTCTTTGTTAACGTCAAACTTCTTGATCCCTACATCATAGGAGGTAATATTCACTGATGAAAAACTTTAAGCACATCGGAATATTTATTTATATCCATAATAATTATTTATTTTCTTTATTATGATCCATTTGACAAAAGTGCTTCTAACCTATTCTATGGGTCTTTCGGTAAAGCCACGTAGATAGAAAAATGAAAAAAATATCACGACATTTCGATCACAACACAAGCAATCATCTTCAGGTGAAGACGATTTCTCGTGTTGCGATCGAAACATCGTGATATTTTTTTTATTTTTCTATCTAAGTGGCTTCACCGAAAGACCCATAGAATATGTATTCCTGCAGTCACGAAAGCTTTACGTCAAGATTTGCTTCTAACCTGCTATCCCGCGCCTCGTTATTTCGTCATTTTGATACTATGTAAGCATATGCTGATGTGTTTTCAGTTGTGTCCCTTGTATATATATTGTGGTTATTAAATCACCCTTCCATGGTCGACCCAAGCAGTGTAAATGGGTGGTATCGTTATGTCGCGTGTGGTGGTTCTTCCATACGTCTGGCCAGTATGGAAGAACAGGTCAAATACTTATTTCGGAGTTTCTTTTAGAGCTCCCTGTAACAGAGAGCTACACCTTCACCTACTACTGTGAGGCTAATAATAACTATTAATACTGACCGTTTCACTTCAATATACAAACGCATGTGTGCACAACCACGATTGCTGAAATATCTAATAAATGTGTATTTCACCGGCTCGAATGTTAATTAACACCGAGCTGATTTTCATTCATAATGTACATGTTTTGTTTTAATAATTCTTATAATTTAAGGTTTAACATTGCTTACTCATATAAACACTGCATTATTATCATTAATGTCCATGTACAACGCATGAGTTAATCCACTGATGGATTACGGCCTCTCTCCACGTCGTGTGGATCGTTATCTAAAAATATCTTTACACTACACCAACATAAATGTAGGAGCATAGACGTACAACACAACAATGTATATTGCCGCAACTGCACTCGACTACCCACCACAATGTAGCCTCGCAGCCCATTTTTGACAACCTGTTGGTGCATAGATGATCAACCCATCCATTCACTATCTATGCCCATCAAACCTACTTTACTTCAGAGATCTGATAAGCACATTGTGGTGTCATTTGGCCAAGGGCATTAATGATAATATATCGTACTGGAATGACAATGCGTAAATGTAAAACATGCTTTGAAACATTCCGTCTCTATTCATTATACATGTTGTGACTAAGTAAATAATATTGAATGCCTACATTCGTGCACATAGTAAAACAAGGTACTAGGCTTACTTTCATTTAAAAGACAATGTTTTTGCGCAATTAATGAAACCATCCTATCGTTGTCATCAAATTTAAAGTTACACTATTTGAATACCTACAAGGAATAAATATGGTTTAGATTTTTATTCCAGTGTTTATACATATGAAACATTCAATTGTATATGTTTTTATCACACACAGTAAGCTAGGCAATATACTGGGCAATTCATTCAACTTTTGAGATGCAAATGAAAAGTCAAAAGAGTGCGCAAAGTACTTACCAGCACAGAACATGAGTAACCAAGTGAAGAACATCTTTGTTTTATTCGTCTTTAATTTTAACATAGACCACTCTTCTTAGCACAAATATTTTCTTTTTCCTTGACATAAATACTGAACTAAAGAGTGTAAATACTGTATTATTCACGAAGTAAGGACATTACCGAACAGCACGTAAACGATCACTAGAAAGAAGTGTCCTCAAGTCTGCAGGTGCTTCGGAGGTAGCGTCCACGCAATGTTTACAAAACTGTCACAGGGCTGTATATATTGGTGACAGCCCTGGTATACTTTACACCGTGAATAGCCTAGACGCACCTTGGTAGTAACTATGGATATTTGCCAACTCTGTTAGTTAAATACCCACCTGTATGGGCTGGGGGAGGAGATTTATAATTACTGAACTATTTTGGTTCCCTTCATGCGTCTTACCTGTTAGGTCAATATTAGAGATACTTTATTTATAATGTCAAGAAATATACTTACAAACCTAGTCTAATTTATTGGTTGCTGTACCACATATAAACCCATGCACACACCTGCTTAATGCTGCATTGAGTGTACCACTCTACTTAAAGCCGATACAATTTTCGTTCTCACCAAGAGGGGAATAAATGTTTGCTTCCTTCAGATGGCTTGAGGGAAATCAATCTGGTTAAAAAAGTTTTCAGAAAGAGTAAAACAAATGCTGTTTAATCATTAAATTTGTTTCAGACCGCAACATTATCTTATATATAGAGAGAGACCAGCAACCATGCATGTCCTTTGAACGTTACCGTCTGTTCCAGCCAGCCAGGACAAGCATTTTTTTAAACTGATATAGAACACTGTCTCTCTTCACCTTTTACTTGATTTCTCTCTCCTCTATATCCCAACTCATATCCATGTGTTGCCTCCTATTCCCTCTTTCACCTCTGCCTCTCGCTACTGTAGGGAATTACGTTTTGATATTATCTGTGTTTAAATAGCATAAATATTCATTATTTTGTCTTGTACGTTTCTGGGTGCCCAGCAGAGGGATGAGCCAGAGTGGGTCAGTGACCACCATATGTGGGTCAGTAACCACCATATAAACAACTCATTTTTGCCTGGTTACCAATGCAAATTAATGTACTCACACTTATGGGTAACTCCTTTTATCTGGAAAAAAATACAGCTGAAGAAAACTCCTATTCAAGACATTTAATATTGGGGATAACAAAAAAAAGGTCACATTCAACAACACAAAACCCCAATGTTAAAATAATGTAAGACTGGCAATTTTTATATTAAACAGTGATAACATAATTCTTTGCCATAGTAAAACCATTTATTGCTAGACACAACCATCTCATCTGACCCGTCATGGAATGACTATGCGGTATTACTAATCTGGCTAAGGAGACATCAAAGAAGCTTGGCTTTATTTCCCATACCAAAGTCTTCCTCTTTAACTCTGAACAAGTGTTACGAGTACTCCACAAAGATCCAGAACTTACTGATTCACTCCAGTCAATCACCAGCAATGCCTTGCGTCTGTATCCCACTTTTATCGTTACCAACCATGGTTACTATGCCCATGAACTTAACTAATTGATTCCTCCACTCACGTTGAGGACTAGTTTTGCCAGACTGTTTCATCTACTTTATACTATGTTCAACCACCACACTGTAGATTAAAACAATTGTTTCTTTCCTATTACTGCTCGAGTTTTGAAATCCCCTTCCGTTCGTCTATTTCCAAAATTCTTATAACCTTGTAAATTTTTTGTAAAAAACAAAGTCTCCGTATCGATTATCTATTACATATGTCATGGTGCTGTTTGTTTTTAGCCGTTGGATTAATTGGGACTTTGGGGCCGTGTTCAGCAACCGTGATCGTTTTCTTTTGAAGTCAAGATTATGTGTTTCTCGGACACAACTTCTGGGAGAGATGTGTCTTCCTCGCCTGGTATGTCGGAGGTCGTGGGTTCAATCCCGACCTTGACGCCTGTGTATTTGGAGTTTGCATGATCGTTTTCCCCGTGGTCGCTTTATTTTTCTCAGGTTCCTCCGGTTTTTCCTTCCAGATTTAGAAACATGCATTTGATATTATTTGTCAACATTATACGCCGCTTCATTGAGTTATCATGTGTAGCCAGGTCGCTTCTGATAAAGAGCTATATAGCTTAGTGGGCCTTACCTGGTAAAATAAAAAATGGTTTAGTTTTAGAATGTACATCCCGCCACGCTAGTTCCACCATCCCCTCGTTGAAAAGTCGACGAGAATGATATAAGAAGTTACGGAGGGTTATGACAGTACAATGACTTTTGCTGCCCTCTGCTGGTTTATACGTCTCTAACTTGCAAAAGTCCTGTCATAGAAAACAGTGGCACAGTAGTTTCCAAGGATTTTATATAAGCACACCCCCTGGGCAGTAAGTCTGCGTGTGCATATATTTGAAGTGTGCTTGTATTAGAAGTTTCCCTTTGCATCCCTCCCTACCAGTGCAATGAAGGATGTTGCTTTTGAGAACTGTGTTCATGTCCACCTTGCACTGAGTAGCAGATTACTGTGCATATATACGGAGCAAAAGAGCAGTTCCACTCTTATTCTTTAGATCTTTCGGTAAAGCCACGTAGATAGAAAAAAATCATAAAAAATTATAACAATATCACGACGTTTCTATCGCAACACAAGCAATCATCATCAGGTGAAAAAAGAGGGGGAAAGCTGCTGAGGTAGGCTGTTTATAAAGGTTTAGAGAATGGCAGGGCAGCTAATGTTAATGTAGGAGAGGTCTCCGTAACCTGCAGTAGGTCTAACCCAATCAAAGAGCTGTTTATAAACGTTTAGAGATGGGCGTAAATATATGCTCGGAGAGAGCTAGGAAAGAGCCACATGGAGGTGGAAAAGGATGGCAAGCCACCACTTTCTAACACAGCTAACGGTGGCTGTGTTAGTGAATGTAACTCAGAGAGCCAAAAATAACTGCTAACAGGTAGGTAGGAAGGGAACATCACAGCCAGTTATGATCTAAATTAGTTAATAACGTCCTTCCCATGATTGCTCAGTTTGTACCCATCTTCTCGGTTGAAATTGTATCTGTGTTTATATATCTGGATGGCTTCAATAACGAATCTTTGCTGATAGCCAGTGGATTTGCAGAGTACCTTCGTCTTGGCAAAATCTATTTCGTGTGTGCCCCGTTAAAATAATGATCAGCCACGGCTGAGGTATTGGTCCTACCGTGTTTCAGATCTGCCTTGTGTTCATGAACCCGGTCTGAGACATGTCGCTTAGTTTCCCCAATGTAACTACTGTCGCAGACACAGCTTGGTTTGTAGACACCGGTGTATTGCATGTCAGGGATCATATTCTTCACAGTTGGGATCAAATCACGAATTTTATTAACTGTGTTAAATCGTACCTGGATCTTGTGTTTGCTCATGATTTGGAAAATATTTTTGGTGACCCCTGCTATGTATGGCAAGGTGATGGTTTTGATTGGGTCCTCAGATGTGTTTTTCCCAACGGTTGGGATGATAGCTTTACGGATTGTGTAGTCTGAATATCCATTCTCCTTGAGGGCTTTGTGTACATACTCCAGTTCACTAGCTAGGTGGTGATGATCGGAAATACAACGAACTCTATGGTATAGAGTTTTGATGAGGGAATTCTTCTGGGATGGATGGTGGTGGGAGTCAGGTTTTAGGTAGGCATCCATATGGGTGGCTTTCCTGTAGACAAAGTGTCCCATTGAGCCATCAGGTCTCTTTTCAATTAAAACATCCAAGAATGGTGACTTGCCATCCTTTTCCACCTCCATGGTGAATTTGATGGCTGGGTGTATGGAATTGATGTGGATGAAGAATTGGTCCAGAGCTGGTAGACCATGTGGCCAGATGACGAGTGTATCGTATACGTATCTCTTCCACAAGGAAAGACGTAGGGTGGATGCCTGGATGGCATTTGTCTCAAATTTCTCCATGAAAAATTGGCTACAACTGGAGATAAGGGAGAATCCATTGGAGTACCTTCAACTTGTTTGTAGAATGTTCCATTCCAGGTGAAGTAAGTGTTGGAGAGGCAGTGTCTAACCAGGGCCGGTACATCAGAATTCAGTCCTTGTTGGACCAAATCTTCAATGATTGCAATGGTGTCAGGCACAGGAACTTTTGTAAACAAAGATACCACATCGAAACTGACAAGCAAATCACCTGGAGATAGTGATATGTTCTTAATTGAAGATATCAAGTGAATTGAGTTAAGTACAGCTGAGGTGGTCTTACCAATGAGTGGGTGCAGGGTTTCAGGCAGAAATCGGGCCAGTTTGTAGGTGGGTTAGCTAATGTTGGAGACGATAGTATGGAGTGGTGTACCTTCTTTATCGATTTTTGGTAAGCCAGCAGAGGGTTTTAAGAAAAGCCGCTTTGTTGGTTCGCTTAAAGAAGTAGAATCAGTGATGATGTTGGTTTTCGTAAACAGGCGGTTGGTCGGATCTCTATTAATTTTGGTATAGCTGCCATCATTAAGTAGGTCCTGAATTGTGTTATTGTATGTGGTTTTGTCCATGACAGTGGCATTGTCCTTGTCGGCTGAGAGGATGACTATGTCATCTCTCTGTTTCAGTTGAGCAAGCTCAAAGCGCTCATCCTTGCTGATGTTGCTAATAGGTTTCTTAGCGCTTTTTAGGATTGCAGCTATTTCCGACCTCGCCACGTCTGCAGGAATATGTCCCAAACCTTTAAGGGCTACGTCGACCTGGGCAATGATATCATCAACTGGGATGTGTTTAGGGGTAACTGCGAAATCCAACCCTTTAGCTAGTACCGATTTTAGGCTGTCGGAAATTGGGCTGTTACTCTGATTGATAACAATCTTGTCAACGTCTAACTTTTTAACGTGTGGCTCTGGCTTCTTCTTAGACAGGAGGTTGAACTTGGAAATCAGGTTCTCTTTGCATTTAGCTGACAGTGAGGCGGCTGAAGAGGCTGCCATGTTATCTACATGGTCCCAATCAGATGTAGACATTTTTTCTGTCAATGCTAAGTGTGATTGCAAGAGTCTTAAATTTCGATTTAAAGCTTTTGTGACTGCAGGGATTCATATTGGTTCTTTCGGTAAAGTCACGTAGAAGGAAAAAAAAATATCACGTTTCGATTGCAACACAAGCAATCACCATCATCATCAGGTGTGACTTTACCAAAAGAACCAATAATATGTAAGAGTCTTGTCTAATTTATCAAGTTCAAATCAGAGCAATCTTATTATTTTTCACCTGACGACGATTGCTTGTGTTGCGATCGAAACGTCGTGATTTTTTTTTATTTTTTTTCTATCTACGTGACTTTACCAAAAGACCCAAAGAGTATCGTTTTATTTATTCCACTTGTTTAGCCCAGGAAAGCCTCACCGAGTCTCAAGACTGTTTTTTAAAGGAGAAACCTGCAACGTTTTCGCAGAAGTGAGTTATTTAGATACTTGTACACCCACATGAGTAATTGGGAGCATTCGAATGTTTAACCAATATCAGTTCCAATGTATTCTTCTTTAGCTATAATAGGCAAACCGGAACCCCCTGCGGATACCCATGCAGAACAAGAGGGAGAACATACAAACTACTCCACGGAGAAAGGCGCCCGAGTCGGAAATAGAACCCAGGCCCTTGTTAGGCACGAGTGTGACCACTGCGCGCCACGCTGCCCCATAGCGACCTTCCATTTGTCTTGTCACCCATGCGAGTCGAGTGACGCACTTCTTATTTGCCCTCCTATTATCCGCTCTTCCTATGCACACAAAACCGATTGGGGGGTCCTCTACCCTGAACCGCGACGGGTCGTGACGTCCACGTAGCCTTTGTTCGCCGCGCCGCCGCCGCTCAGTGCGGATTGGCCAAGGGAGCGTAACGTGGGAGGATATTCTTTGCTTCTTTCGGTAAAGTCACGTTTCAAAAAATAAAGTTAATAAAAAGAAGTATAGAAATACGGACTGTGCAGCAACGCCCTCTACTGCACACAAGATAGCCCTGCAGCCGTATTCTTAACGGAATGCACGCTTGCGGTTCGGTACCGTATTCAATTTTACGACCAAATATTTAGTGAACAGATCCGCCAATTTCGTTCCAACGTATGGCCCAATTCTTTGACAATATCCACCGCTATACCATCTGATCCGGGTTCATTCCTCTTTTACAAATTGCAAAGGGTCAGAGCAGTAAGTGGGTGTGCAAAAGTACATCCCGAATATTCATTGCCACCATCTTCATCCGCATCTTGATTTCTTCACCAGTTTTATGTCTATAAGTGTCATCGTGACATTGTTCCCCCCCACTTCCAATTTATAAACTGGTTTGACAAAGGTGCCACATTACTATACACAGTTGATCATCGATTATTTGGTGCTCGATTATCCGGCTGCTTTCAACGTTATCCGGCGGTCCCGAGCCGATCTGGAAAAACTGTGTGTCCCAGACCAGCGATCGGCACCACGTGCGTGACAAAAAAAAGTAGTTATGCTTGATCTCACTGTCAAATATTATATACAGCACATTGTACAATACATGCCGCAATTCAAACGGTGAAAATAATGCGCGTACGTACATTTTTCATGACTAATAACTACGGTCATAAAAACAAATATACACTGTGCGATCCGACGAGAAGTGCGCGTAATTCGGCGTTGAACATCAGTCAAACACAACACAAGTTGTATTTGAAACACAAGTTGTGTTTGAAACAAGAGCGTTTTAGTGATAGGTACATCACCTCATGCAGTCTTCGAGATTCGAGTGATAAGTACGGTAAAGTAAATACAGTAACTTTTTACGGTATGTTATTTTTGTCTATTTGTATGGTTTATTTATGCCAATTTGATATAGTAAACCATTTTAAATCCGGCGCACCCTTCCCCCCGACTAGTTGATGATCTACTGTCCTGCACAGTAAGTACATAATCAGAAAGCGGTAATTTCAATGTTTACTCAGGGTGACCCTTGCAATTGGGGCAATGTGTCACGTTGTGTGGCTTTTCCCTCAAACGCACCGGTGTTTTAAATTTGTAGTAACCAATTGGCACGCGTTTGACCACGTTGCAAACCTTACTCATTGGCCGTGTCATGAATGGGGCTATATATTATATCTAAATGAAATAAACTGTCACATAATTTCACAATCGCCCACGCGATGCCCTATCTCCATGGTGGTTTGTCCTGTCATAGGCGTTCTCTCATTCTCACCAGAATCGTCCCGAAACCTTTATCCCTTCTGCTAAGCCAGTAGCAAGTCCACCTTTATTCAAGTGCTGTATGGGAGAGAAAGCGAGTGCGCTTGCTGGAGTGCCATGGAACTTGTTACGTACGAGAGAGCGCTGTGGGAGTGTGCATACAATAAAGCAAGTTGACTGTCTGGACGGGAGAGCGAGCGAAGGTGCCACACATGCTGCACAAAGTGGGACATGCTTACCGGAGAGCATTTGTGCAAGAGTTTGTGGATAATGCACATTTGTGAACTGCCAAACCAACTGGGCCTTTGTATACAACGGGCTTTCTTCTGAGATTTCCTCCCACACGGAAACCAATTGCATAGTCGAATTTCCTTTACATTTTTCTTAATTACATCTTCTCTGGATAAATATATTATATCATCTGCAGCAGCAACTAGAGCAATATCAGTAGCCACAGCAGAAGCGTCAATGGCGATAACCAATGGTGGCACAGTCGGGTTTTTTACAATCGTATTTAATTGTATTTTTATATTAAACCCGACTATCTGAGATTGGGATAAATCCGGTTTAATTGGTTCTAATTGCAGAACCGCACTTCGCCAACTTGTCAGCGATGGGCTTCATCCATTCCAAGCTAAGGAACTCACTGGCGCCCACGATTGTGGAGAAGCTTGTGTTCATCAAGACCAACCTGCCCGCATTCTACGACTACCCCGTGCCCGACGGCCCCGAGTACGATAGCAGCACCGACGAGGAAGCAGCCTAAGCCTATCAGAGTTTCGTATTCATTAAACCAGGTTTTAATTCCCTGAAATCGGGTTTAATTGTATTGAAGAAAAACCCCGATGCCTTCCGCTGGAAAAATCGGGATTTTTCCAACCATTGGCGGTAACAGTAGCATGGTCATTCCCATTAACATCGACAGCAGCAATAGCAAGATCAATCACATGGTCATCAACCAGCAGCAGCGGCGGCGGCAGCAGCAACTGGAACAAGGGCATAGGCGGAGTTTGACTCCTATATTTGGGGGGGGGGGGGGCCCATCGGTTCGCTTTGTTCCTCAAATTAGAAATCAGGGTGCGTATAATTTATTTATAATCTTAATTGTAAACTACTGTAAATTGCCCCCCCCTCCAAACTCCGCCCATGAACAAGAGCATTATGAAAATATCAGCTGCGACGGAAGCAAGGCAGCATGATCGACATTTTTGGCGTGATTAATCATCGTCATGTCCTCATCCATGGGACAAGGTCACTGCCATTGTTTACCTGAAGTAAACATTAGTGTTGATTTGAAGCTTTCGTGACTGCAGGAATCCATACTCTTTGGTTCTTTCGGTAAAGTCACGTAGGTAGAAATAAAAAAATAGTATTAGAAAGTGTTCGTTTCTGATGAGGATGTGCTTACTGTGCAGTGTATACTTCTGTGGCATCTTTGTCAAACCAGTTTCCCAATCGGAAGGAAAATGTCATGATGACACTTTTAGATATGAAACTGATGAAGAAATGGATGATGGAGAATGAAATTCACGATGGAGATGGTGGTAATATTAGAGATGCTATTTTGCCACAAACTTACCGATACCCCTGGCCCTTTGCAATTTGAAAAAGAGGAAAAATCCCAGATCAGATCAAGTCACTAAACATGTTATGTACATGCTTCCTTCTGTAATGTCTCACGTTTTGGGCCAATTTTACTGTCGCATTTTTATACAAAGGCAAAAGTCACTCAATTTAACTCGAATCAGAACTTTTACAGCAATCCATTTACAGTTTAGAAAAAAAGATACCCCATTTTCCAAGTCTAATGTTACTGTAGATGTAATCTACAAATGTCCATGTTTAATAAGACTAAAGAGGAAATGTATCAAGCTCCGGCGTGTACAAAATTCTTTGGCACGTGTCATGCCGGGTACTGCAAGATCTGAACATATCCGTCCGGTGCTCGCCGAGCTGCAATGGCTTCCGGTTGCCGAACGAATACATAAGTTCGCACTCATTACACAAAAAGTGCTTGCCGCAAATGAACCACAATACCTTGCTGGTCTCAACAAGGAGCATAAACCATCACGCACACTCCAGTCATCCTCGAACAAAGACGGTCGCCGCATCGCACACTTTCAGATGCACATCTGTGGCCGTCTGGAACGCTCTTCCTTCCGAAATTAAGAAGCCACTGGAAGCTATGCATTTCAAAATTTAGTTTAAAAACTCACTTCTTTAGAACTGCTTTTTGTGTTTAGTTTGTCCTTCCCCCCCACGACCGATTAGTACGGTTGGCTACGTACAGTGCGAAACAAGTAGAACATCTGATCCGAGTACATTTCCTTATGAAGCTCAAAGGAGTGTGAGAGAAACATTGTATGATGATGTTAAATTCAGTGATGAAGAGGCTTAATCCACTGGTGAGGAGCTTTATTGGTCAGAATTTTATAAATAGATTGACACGTG
>JAAXLI020002052.1:0-15315 GCA_014621495.2 Entosphenus tridentatus
TCTTTCAATCTGGCAAAGTTGGTAAAAGGTGCGTTCACGTTTTGTAGTGATTGCTTCAGGGTTTTGTAATTGTGTAAAAACAAATGTCTCTTTGGACAGAGAGACATCCCCTGTCTCTTGCCTTAAACATTGGGAAACCGTGATGTGTATTGCATCTCAGCTGCTCGCTATCCAATATAATAATGTTGCATTGCTGCAGCTCATTGATAAGAACCATGCCCATTCAAACGACCAGTCACAGGCCTGCTCAAGCAAGCATTGGGTGGTGCTCTACTCGGTTAATGGACCTAAGCTCGTAATGAAAATTCCACATCTCTATGACAGGGACCAGCCTATCCACTGGTCAGCATGCTGCTTGGGTTATTGTGACATCAAATCCGAAGCAGAGTTGGTCTCAGCTTGACCCAAACTGTGCACGGCGCTCCTTTTAACGACTGCACTCAACGAAAGTGAATAATCACCAACGCGCATCGCACTTCGTGATTTAACAGTTTGTATGGCGCAGGACGAGCAAATGTGAGGCTGCGATTTCCAACGATGTTGATAATCCGGATTAATTGTTTGTGCTCTTTACAAACTGTATATTATATATTCATTTAAGCATTTTAAAACTCGTGAAGTAGACATTTTTTCGTAAGGAATAGCTGTGTTGCTATAGTAACGCAGCCTGCATCACGACCTCTTTGTTTATTTGTTGCAATGCTCGCGGTTTGTGGTTGGGGCCCCGCCAGGCTGGCGGTGATTGGCTCGAATCGCCACGCGGCCACGTGCCCGCAGACAGAAACGCTGCCGGCTGTGCCCCAGGGTGCGGCGCCCGGAGTTAAATCCGCGGTGCTCTCGCACAAGCAGACTCCGAGTTGCCCGGCCTCTCACAGTGTCTCCCCGTGCCTCAGCTCTGTCCTTTCACACAAACCCTTCTCTAGTAGCTGCTGCGACTTGTGGCTGGTGTCACAATAATGAGTCACGTCATTCTTATGTATTTCACATTTGCTGTTGATCGTGACCGTGCCAAACACAGTCGTGTTGTTTGCTCGGAGGGGTGATCTAGAGACTGGTTGAACGCGCGATGAGTTGAGATTGATTGCAGCGATTAATGCGTTGCTGCGTGTTGGCTTCCCATAGCTGCTGCTGGTGAAACGGGTGAGCACCACGAAACCAAAGTGGAGCCGTGCTCACAAGTGTGTCGATCTGTCTATGTACACACAACGCAATGTAATGAGACAGACACTGCCTGGTCTCGGTGGGCTGCGTGGACGCATGGGCTGGGGTCCACGTGCTCAGGAGAGGGGCTGTGACGCTACGCTTGGGGAGTCTCCGCGTTGATGGCGCCTCGCTTTGTGCTTCTCAGAAGCCGTGGGGCTCCCTCGAACCCTCGTCGAGAGACTCCCAACAACTATTGAGTCTCAATGTTGATCCGGTGCCCCTCGACTTCGTTGTCGATGTTGAGTCAGTGTCCACTGGTACTCAAAGTACTCCACGTACAGTCCGCGTCATGATAGGTGTTATAGGCAGCGAGGCCACTTTGATCATAAGAGGTCAAAGTGTAGTGTATGTCGACTGAGGCGCACACACACTGTTGTAGGAGGCAATTCGTTTATTTAACAATTCACTGTACATCGGATTCTGTTGCTACGTGGGGCTAACTTGTCCTAGGCTGCTCACTACGTGCGTGCCTGTTAACTCGTGATCCCCGACACGAACCCCGAGTCCCCCTTACGCTCCCCCTTTAGGGCCCGTCCAAACATGACGTCAGATCTCCCTCAAATATGACATCACAAAGCTCTGCCTCCCCCTAAAACCATATTTCCATTTTGAAAATAAAACATGCTTCAAATCACTTTAAACTATTGTCATTGTAGTGCGAATTTAATGTGGCGCTGCACTCTGATGTTGTAGGAGAAAACACATTAAAAAGGAGGCGTTGGTAAGTTTAAATTTAGCATAAAATTCACTTTAAAATATTCAACGACTAACTAAAACTGCAGATGTTCAGAATATTATGTTGAAATTATCTTATAATTATAAAATATTAAAAGTAATTATAACTATAAAAAAATACTTGAAACTTTGTAGTAGAATGAAGCAAAATGGAGAGTACAATTATAACAGTCATATATTTATTCCACAGAATGAAAAGCCCTGGTAGAATCATTAGAATCAAAATGTTGACTAACAATCATTACATGTTGAAAATGTATGCTTCTCCATGCTCCTTCATGGAATAAATAAAAGGTGACCTTAGTAAGTAAAAAAAAAGTTAATAATGAAAATGTATCAAAATTAGTCTTGTTATAACAATTGTTTAAAGTTGCGCATTTTTATGTGACGTCACATTTCTCAAACCCACTCTACCCCCCCCCCTTCGTCACAAATATCTGACCCCCCTCCCCTAGGTGCGTGACGTCATTTATGGACGGCCATTTATCGCTTGGCCGCCGCCCCTCCCCTTGCTGTATCAAGCTGGCGCTCCCAGCTTCCGGGCACGTGCCCTTAACTTCTCCAATCGAGGCACCGCTTCAGGTCACGTGGCTCTTGACTCCTCCAATCGAGGCCCACTTTCGGTCACGTGGCCTTAACTCCTCCAAGCGAGGCCCACTTCCGGTCACGTGCCCTTAACTCGTCCAATCGAGGCACCGCTTTTGGCCACGTGTCCTTAACTCGTCCAATCGGCCACCACTTTCGGTCTAATGCCCTTAGCTCATCCAATCGAGGCCCTCTCCCGGTCACGTGCCCTGAGCGCGTCCAATTGGGGCACCCGGTGCCTCTCCAGCACTGCAGCTGACGCGACCCACAGAGACATTTAACTATCTACACTTACAGTAGTGGCTGTAGTCACGACACTACAAAAGTAACAATATCCCCTGTTGTGCAGTACTTCTATGGCCCCACGTATGCACTCCCCACCCACCCTCACCCCACCAACACTCACCAAGGTGAGGCGTGCTCTAGTACCCCCCCACGCCTACACTCCTCACCCTCACCCACACTCACCAAAGTGAGGCGTCCTCTAATACCCCCCGACTGAGAGCTGGGGGGTTCTGTGGAAGAATCGCTGTCTCACAGTCTGCCCGTTCCAATTACATTCACGGGTAGGCTGAGCTCACCAAGGGGAGGCGTGCTCTAGTACCCCCACGTCTACACTCCTAACCCCACCCACACTCACCAAGGTGAGGCGTGCTCGAGTACCCCCCATGTCTACACTCCTCACCCTCACCCCACTCACTCTCACCAAGGTGAGGCGTGCTCTAGTACCCCCACGTCTACACTCCTCACCCCACTCTCACCAAGGTGAGGCGTGCTCTAGTACCCCCACATCTACACTCCTCACCCCACCCACACTCACCAAGGTGAGGCGTGCTTTAGTACCCCCCACGTCTACACTCCTCACCCTCACCCCACTCACTCTCACCAAGGTGAGGCGTGCTCTAGTACCCCCCACATCTACACTCCTCACCCCACCCACACTCACCAAGATGAGGCGTGCTCGAGTACCCCCCACATCTACACTCCTCACCACACTCGCACTCACCAAGGTCAGGCGTGTTCTAGTACCCCCCATGTCTATCACGAGTCGCCAACTCAGCGTCGCACACGAGGAGTCAGACGTGGATGCATCAAGTCAGACCCACATTCCAGACAGTCACATAAAGGGATCAAACCAACGTAATCAAAACCTTTTGGGCCCACAATCCAACGCCATCGCGAATGACGGCATGCAAGGCAATGCAGCAAATAATGGCACCTCACAAGCGCCAATATGGACACACCCTGGATCAGCAGGCTTAGGGGACTTTGCTAGGTACCTGACTCACCGCGAACTAATCAACACAGGACTCGTTAAGTTTGATGACCACTCTGAGAACTATCGAGCCTGGAGATCTACCTTCAGGAATGCAATCAGAAATGCAGACATCTCTGCCAGTGAAGAACTCGACCTGTTGGTGAAATGGTTAGGAAATGAATCTGCAGAGTACGCAAAGAGGATCCGGTCAGCAAACTTAGACGACCCTGCCTCAAGCCTGCATGCGGTGTGGGAGAGGCTCGAGGAGTGCTATGGTAGCCCAGAAACAATTGAGAAGGCTCTCTTCAAGAAGTTGCAGAACTTTCCAAAAATCTCTGGTAGAGACAATAAAAGGTTACGAGAGGTTGGAGATCTTTTGATGGAGCTTGAATCAGCCCAGACTGATCCCTACTTACCAGGTCTCATTTTCTTGAATACCTACCATGGCGTGAACCCCATCGTAGAGAAATTGCCATTTGACGTGCAGGAAAAATGGAGAACAGCGGGTTCAAGGTACAAGTCAGAGCATCGGGTTGCATTCCCCCCATTCTCTTTTTTCTCAAAGTTTATCCGCAACCTGGCTAAGACCAGAAATGACCCGAGTTTTATGTTTGGCACCACGGGGATTTCCAGTCCAGATCTCCCAAGAATGGAAAGAGCAATGGTGAAACGAGGAACAGCGAGAGTGCCAATTTCCGTACACACGACTGAGGTCTCTCCTACGACATTCACAAACTCCGTCCAGGCAACCACCACAAAGAAAAAGATAGAGGATACAGAGAAGCAATGCCCATTGCATGATAAACCCCACTCCCTCCAGAAATGCCGTGAGTTCAGGAGGAAGCCATTGGAAGAGCGGAAGAACATGCTGAAAGAATTTGGAGTGTGCTTCAAATGCTGTGCTTCTACAAACCACCTTGCAAGGAATTGCAAGGCAGATATCAAGTGCGAGGAATGTGGCAGCGACAAACACGCAACTGCTCTGCACACATTTTACTCCAAACCCAGTGGCACTAAGGCTTCCGATCCCGAAGCAGAGCACGGCGGGAAGCAAGGCGAGACCGCCACACTCACTTCCTCAATCACAACCAAATGCACAGAAATCTGCGGAGAAGGCTGGTTTGTCTCCGTGTCTGATTCCACTGTGTAGCAATTTTATTTATTTATTTTTGTTCCTGGGGAGTAAGTGTAATTTTCTAATTGTTTATGCCTCATAAGTACAGAAAATAGCTATTATTCCCCACAAACTTTGCTTCTGTGACAAGGACACAAAAGCAAAGTGAATAATCAACTCCATAATAACACTGTGCAACACATTAATTTATTTATTTTGTTGTTCCTGGGTAGTAGGTATTATTTCTTAATTGCTTATGCCTCAAAAGTACAGAAAATTTAGATTTGAAGCTTTCGTGACTGCAGGTTATTATTCCCCACAAACTTTGCTTTTGTGACCAGGACATTGTTATTTTGAAATTTACCTATTTTCAATGAGAAAACGCGCGAATTCGTGTCGTTTCGTTCACATAAAGTCAGAAAACAACAACATATGAATAAAAATGAACATGTAATTATACTAAAGTAATAAAAAAAATACTACAAAAGATTTAGACAACAAGGCGCACGACCACAGGCGGGACTGGCCACAGCGGACCGAGTTCTCTGTGGGGAGGAACAATCTCGAAAAACTACTCGCTTCTAAAGTTTTTGTAGTAATTTTGTATTACTTTAGTATAAATACATGTTAATTCTGATTCATGTGAACGAAAATACACAAATTCGCCCGTTTTCTCATTGAAAATAGGTACATTTATAAATATCACTGTCCTGGTCACAAAAGAAAAGTTTTTGGGGAATAATATCTATTTTCTATACTTTTTAGGCATAAGCAATTACGAAATAATACTAACTACTCAGGAACAAACATTGTGTTACATAGTGTTCTTTACGTCTCTGTGTGCCCACATGTCTATCTCTGCACCTCGTCTGATGTTTATGACTGCGTGTCTGTCTCTCCGCATGTCTCCATAAGTCTGTGTGTCTCTATATCTGGGTGTCTCTGTGTGCCTCTATCTTCCTCTCTCAATCTCGGTGTCTGCACCTGCTCTGATTTCTGACTGCACGTCGCCGTCTCTCCGCAACTGTCTCCACGTCACCGTTCGTGTCTCCACGTCCCTGTGTGTCTCTCCATCTCAAGATCATTGTCAGTGTCTGCCACTCTTCGTATCTCCGTGTCTCTGCGCGCGTGTCCCTCGCCGCGTCCGTCTGCGTCTGTCTCCCCGCGTCCCCTCGTGTGCGTCTCTAGGGCCCACACTGCACCGCGCCTGCACCAAGGCCCCTCTCGACGTCGAGAAGGCTCTGGGCTCAGGCAATAACAGCGCTGGCTCGAGGTCTGCCCGGTGCGGGACTGCGTTAGGGGCCGTCCATAAATGACGTCATGCGATTTTTTACCCCCCCCCACCATCGTCACACGATGTCACAAAAAGTCAGACCCCCCCCCCTCAAATATGACGTCACAAAGCTCTGCCCCCCCCCCCAAATAAAACATGCCTCAAATCGCTTTAAACTATTGTCATTGAAATGCGTATTTAATGTGGCGCTGCACTCTGATGTTGTAGGAGAAAACATTTATTAAAAAGTCAATTTAATTAAAGTTGCGCATTTTGATGTGACGTCACATTTCTCACCCCCATCCCTTGTCACACATCGTCACACATGTCTGGCCCCCCCCCCCCGGGGGGCGTGACGTAATTTATGGACGGCCCCTTATTGTTGGCGCCGGTGCTCCGGCACTACGGCACATCCCTCATTTGCACTGCCCAACAGCAGTGTACAGAGAATTCCACTGAGCACGAACGCCAGCGCTGCGCCGTACGTCCGAGGCGTATCCCGCAACACGTGTGCTGGGAACGGCGCTGAATAACGCAAAGCCCTTTCAGAGTCAAACCACTGCCGAGGAGTGGCGGACATTACATCTGAATATACGTAGTCCACACGAGTAACGTACAGGTGGCAACCCTACGGCTGCCGTTTCGGAAAATGGTTCTTCATCGGAGCAGGGATAGAGAGCTGGCAGCGAGAATGACTTTGTAGTTGGATGGTGACGCGTTGGAACATCTTACCAGATGCAGCTTTGAATGATGTCACCGTGCCGACCGCCACCACCATGGCCACCACCACCGCTACCGCACGCTGTGCGGCCATATCAGGCAGAGTCGGAGGTTCACTCTAAAAAGTAAAACACGATTCGTGGCCCTAATACATCTGCTGACCAGAACCTCACAAGCGCGCGTCTGCACGGCACACAAGACCACGCTGCTCTCAGTGAGCGGGGCCACAGCCAGGAGTAATTTATACTCCGTGTAACGTGGGCGGTGCTCTCTTGACGTCTCTTGACATGACTCAGCGGGGCTGCGTAGTCAGCGTGCTGGTGGCGCTGGGTTCGAATCCCTACCACGGATAACATGGTCACAGATGTGTAAACAATACAAGTAGGAAGACAAAGACGACCTGTGTGGTGCTGTTAACAGCACACTCTGGTGTTCTCGATAACCTTGGGGTTTTGTCCTTGTGTGTCCCTCTGTAACCTTACGTGTGTAATTTCTGATCCATGTCCTACATAATCATATTATCCTGCTCATTAGATCATGGATCGAGAGGGGGCGTCAGATGTTGTGAGTGAGAGATGGATGGGTGCGAGACGGACACGACGCGTGGTGCAGGCGGCTGCTGGATGCGTGTGTGGGTGGCGCATGGGACAGGTGGCAAGTCCGGTGGTGCTGGACGGGTGCCAGCAACGTCTCCAGGTGACACCAGGTGGTGGCACGATGACGGTTCGCGCACTACTGCCAGCAGCGGAGCTTCGCGATGCGCTCAGAGGAAATCCCAGCCTCACCCGAAAGCCGAAAGAGACGGAATGCGAAACCGCGAGCTTTCGTTGTTGCAGGCGAGAGCGCTCCCCAGCAGCACAGCGCGGCTCGGCCACACGGGGCCCCAGAGTCACGCGCGGAACTCGAGCAACGCCGCCTCTGTGTGCACCGCCGCAGCAATGGGAACGAGCGTGGCAAGGCGCATCCGGCGTGGAGCACGCAGCTTGCACCTCGCTGCACGCGATGGAGATCAACGTACAGCAGCAGCCGGGTTGGGTGATGATCCAGCTCTCACCGATTCACTCAAAGTCACTCTCTCGCCTCCTCTTCTCTCGCTACTACCGCGATCACCGATCTCGCGAACTCCACCCGTCGGTTCCTCCTCGCGTGTCGAGGGCTCGGCCTGTGTCGTGTTTGCTCCCCGCACTGCGACTCGCAGCGCTTCTCGTTCTGCTTCTTCCCTCGCAGCCCTCCACGTTGGAGTCCCCCTCCCATGGTCCCTGTTCCCAAGTTCTCATCATAGCCCTGCTCAATACAACACGCGTCTTGTTAACGATTACCTATCACAATCTTGAAGCTTTCGTGACTGCAGGAATCCATACTCCGTCATCAGGTGGGATGACGGAGTGACGATACCGAAAGAACCAAAGAGTACCTATTGCAAGTTTGATAGTGCCGTTTGTAGCTGGCCGCTTCACGTTCGGGGTCATTGGACCTGTGCTCAGCAGCCGCGTTTAAACATTAAAGAGAGGAGATCTCGTGTTGTATCTGTTGCCGAGCACGCGCCAAAAGCACCAAGCGGCCAGTAACAAACAGAACGGTTGCACAGCGCTCTCGAAAGGCTATGGCACCGCCATGGTATACAATAATTGTTGTAAAATAAAACGATAAACCTGCAATTCATATCGGATAGGAATTGTACAGCACGTTGTCAATACACTGCTGGATGAGGGCCTTCTCACGCTGTGTTGGACCATACTTCACCATGCTGGTCAGTGCGGGTATGAAGAAGCCTTTCATACTATTATGTAACGTGTTAAAAGTAATGCTTTTTCATGCTTTTAGATTATGAGTGCATCAAGCTGGAGAACAAAAAAGTGGCTGGCAAAGGGCTGTACATTATTATAATTATTATAACTTTAGGGATAAGAGAATTAACAGGGTTGATCACAATTCATAGTTTCTGTTGGGTTAGATTGTGAAGGTATAATGTAAATTGTTTAACTATAACCCTCCACCACCCGACAGAGTCAATCAAATGAAGTTGTCACGTGAGATCAAACGAGCCTACCGGTTTGGTTTGACAGCAAAGCGCAGGGAATGTTGCGAAGCGAGCGACGTTGTGCCCACGTGATAACTTGACTCGCTCTGTCGGGTGGTGGAGGGCTACAGTAAAACAATTGCCATTATAGCCCCGCGATCTCACCATAAATAAACTAATTTTGATTGAATAATATTGGTCGTGAAAGCCTATATGTAAAACTAAAAGATAGACCATCCGAGACGGAGCAAGTGTGATAACATAAATAAATATATTCCACTTCACCAGGCGGCGTTGACCGGCGCGGTGAAGCACGCGAAGTGAAGCAGCCCCCATGGGCGACACGGCGCGGGGGAGGCCTTCATCCAGCAGTGGATTGTAAAGGGTTGTGCGGCATTTACAGTGTTTATATGTATAGTGTTTATATGTAGTGTTTACATTGACAGTGTTTAAATGTAGTGTTTCAATGTACAGTGTTTCAATGTATAGTGTTTCAATGTACCGTGTTTAAATATAGTGTTTCAATGTATAGTGGTTAAATGTGTTGAAATGTACAGTGTTTAAATGTACAGTGTTTTAATGTACCGTGTTTAAATAGTGTTTCAATGTACAGTGGTTAAATGTGTTTAAATGTACAGTGTTTACATTACAGTGTTTCAATGTGCAGTGTTTCAATGTACAGTGGTTAAATGTGATTAAAGGTAGTGTTTCAATGTACAGTGGTTAAATGTAGTGTTTCAATGTACAGTGGTTCAATGTGGTTAAATGTGCAGTGTTTCAATGTACAGTGGTTAAATGTGTTTAAATGTACAGTGTTTCAATGTACAGTGGTTAAATGTGTTTAAATGTACAGTGTTTCAATGTACAGTGTTTCAATGTACAGTGTTTCAATGTACAGTGTTTCAATGTACAGTGATTCAATGTGTTTAAATGTAGTGTTTCAATGTACAGTGGTTAAATGTGTTTACATGTAGTGTTTACATTAGTGTTTCAATGTGCAGTGTTTCAATGTACCGTGTTTAAATGTACAGTGTTTAAATGTACAGTGGTTAAATGTGGTTAAATGTACAGTGTTTCAATGTACAGTGGTTAAATGTATAAATGTACAGTGTTTACATTGACAGTGTTTCCGAAGGAACACAGCGCAGCGAGCACACAGCAGGGTGCAATTACTTTGGCGATTGTTTACATTTGCGATGGATGACAATCACTGCGCCGTATACTCCGGATTAGAAGACAAACTCTTCCCTCCTTATCTCGCTTAGCAGTTGGTGGTGCGTCTTATAATCCGGTACATGTGTGTGTGAGACCACATTTGTATACGTGTATTGACGACGAGCACAGGTTTAGGCTGCGTCTTACTGTTCCGAAGCGTCTCGTAACCCGGAGAATGCGGTGACTGTCGACTCAGATAACGACGCGGCGGAGGCAGCCTCCTCTGTTCTCGTCTGAGACGCCGCCCGCTCCATGCACCCAGGAGCGACGCGGGTCCCAGGTGACGATGGCTGCAGTGCTACCGGACCCAGGTCGACCGGGGAACCCCCTCCCCCCACCCCCTATTCGCAACGAGGCGGGGTGGGGAGGCGGCACTGTTGGCGGATCCCATCATCTGCTGCTGTCACCACCACCACGAGGCGTTCTCGTGACCCGCGCGCGAAGGGGAAGAAGACCTCGTGGCGGCGTCTCTGCCGCTCCTGCGAGATCCTCACAGCGCGCGGATGCCGCGGTCGAGGTCAGCGCTGCTCCGGCGAGGCGACTGTCGCCTGCGACGCAGCGTGGGGTAACACGGAGGTCGATTTGCGAGATAATTGTGAAATAATAACCTCGCTTTTATACAGCGACTTTCATATGGAAGTTTTCTCAACGCGCTGTACGTAAAATGAATCTGCACGCACAAGTATTGATAACATCGAAGCCAAATAAAAACCTGCTAATGACAATATTCATGACTACACTCGAAGTTCCCATGATGTGGAGGATGCTGTGCGGAGTGACTTTCGCTGCGGTTGACAGGACGAGCGAGTTGCAGGATGGTCAAGGAGTGTGTCACGGTGTGGCAGTACGGCGAGCTAGGATGCGATGTACAAACAACGAATGTATTCGTGATTATCCGGGCTCATGATGGACTCATTAACGTTCTTATGTTGTCGTTTTGGATGAATCTGCATTGCAGCCTATTGTTGGTATAAGGAGCACAGCTGCATGTAGCTGCAATTATATTGATGCATGTGTGCATGTATCTATACAGATGCATGTGTATTTGTAGATGCATCTATACAGATGCATGTGTATCTATACAGATGTATATGTGTACTATATATACGTGTGCATGTAGCTGCATTCGTACATACATATGCATGCACGTATCTACACACAGATGTATGTGTATGCATGTACAGTATGTGTCTACATACATACAAATGCGTGCGTGTATATATGTATGTGTGTGTATGTACGTACCGTCACTTTCGTTACGTCATTTCCCTTGCAACTGCACTGAACCCCTCTGCTCACATTTCCCCGTGCACGATCTCCGCTCGTGCCCCCCCCCCACCGGACAAGGCGGCTTCGCCCTCTGCCTGCAGTCGACCTCCACCCGCCCGCACGTGGCGCGGGCGCCTGGCGCGTCGCCTCCACGCGCCGCCGCCTCGCGAGGGCTGCGAGCCGCGAGACGCACGTGCAGGGGGGGACACTCGTCTCGGTGCGGGGGCGATGCAGTTGGCAGCGTTCTTGCCAAACCAACTAGAAAATAAAAAGTGGCGATGTGTTTTTGAAGTAATCTTGATTTGAAGCTTTCGTGACTGCAGGAATCCATACTCTTTGGTTCTTTCGGTAAAGTCACATAGGTATAAAAATTAAATAAATCACATTTTGGGCGCAACAAAAGCGTCCGTCATCAGGTGGGAAAGCATGACTTTACCGAAACAACCAATGAGTATGTTTTTTTGAAGGTAGAGAATTTCACTGTCATTATTGTCCAACAGCGCTAAGAGGTAAAGGTGCAGCGCTGCAAGTGCTCGCTCACGCAAGTGCTGGTGGAAGGGTCTTCACTAGAGGGAGCTCTAGAGAGCCCCTCTAGGGGTATATTCGAGCTACGCTTCAATGCTTGGAAGGAATGGGGGTATCCGCAGTTTACCCCACATCACACGACCGACGAACTGTGGTGTCATTGAATAAACTCGCACAATCGTTTTAACTGCCGCTCTGCAGTTCCCTCTATAGTAAGACGCTTTCAGCCACTGGGTGCTCACACGTGAGAGGAAACCAGAGCACCCAGAGAACACCCACTCGTGCGAGGGGGTCACACTCTATCCCACACAAACGGGACAGGTGGAGTCCACGTGTTTCCTGCGTTGTCATCTGGCGACGAGGGTTTACCGACGAGCATGGCAGTGGGGAGGGAGCAGTGGCACGGTGGCCCCTGCACTGCGCTACGAACCCGCCAGCTCGAGTTCGATCCCGGCCACGGCTCACGTCAGTGGCGAGTGACGTCTCGCCTGGCCCCAGGCCCTCGACAACTTCACCAGGCGGCGTTGACCGGCGCGGTGAAGCACGCGGAGTGAAGCAGCCCCCATGGGCGACACGGCGCGGGGGAGGCCTTCATCCAGCAGTGGATTGTAAAGGGTTGTGCGGCATTTACAGTGTTTACATTTACAGGGTTTACATTTACAGTGTTTACATTGACAGTGTTTAAATGTAGTGTTTCAATGTACAGTGGTAAAATGTGTTTAAATGTACAGTGTATACATTTACAGTGTTTCAATGTACCGTGTTTATATGTACAGTGTTTCAATGTACAGTGTTTACATTGACAGTGTTTAAATGTACAGTGTTTCAATGCAGCTGCATCTCAGATCTCCGCGCCTCGCTGATGAGGCACGGCAAGGGCGAGACTCGTCTCAAGCCGCTTCGCGTCTCCAACTCCAGCGCCTCGTCAGTGACGGGGAGGCCACGCGACTCGCCCTGGCGAGGCGACGTTCAACACCAACACCGCCACCTGCAGGGCAGGGCACGGGCACCGCTGTTGCCACCTCGCCGTTGTCTCGCGCCTCCTGATAACCCCCCCACCCTCCCCTCTCCTCTTTCCCACCACTCTGTGTATCTGTTGGGGCTTCTCCCGATCTGCTGTCCACTTCATCAACGCCGTTCGTCGACTCCCCTGGGCGTGGTTCCTTGTCCCCTGCGTGATCCCCCACATTTAACCCTGGCCGTGTTCCCGCACCACCTCTACAAAAGCATTACTTGGAACAACGGTCCCCAAACTTTTTGGCACCAGGGACCGGTTTCGTGGAAGACAATTTTTTCACGGACCGGGGGGAGGTTCATCATTGGGTCTTTCAACCCTTTTCAAATAAGCTCTCCAGCGACGTTTGTTTTTTACTCATTTTGGCTCGGGTTAGCTTGTGGGCTCACCAAAACTGTGACGGAGACAAGTGCGCAGTGCGGAAAAGAGGCGCGGATGGAAGTGGTAAATAAAATCATGGGCGGGCCACGCGCGGACTCACCGCTCACCTGCTGTGCGGCCCGGTTCCTAACAGGGGACCCCTGACTTGGAAAGCCAGTTGATCACATATAATTGTTTTATTTGACAAACAAACGTATTCTGTTGTACGATAAATTAATGATGTAAAACGCATCTTTATGAATAATAATATGCAACTTTTTGTAAACCGACTGCTGGGTGAAGAGCTCCCACACACTGCGTTGACAATAATGGGGGTTGTTTGACTATACTTCACCAAGCTGGGCAGTGCACGCTGGTGAAGGGTGGAGGTCCAGGACCGGTTTCAGATTCACTCACAGTATGAACGAGAGCATCACCACATTCGGTCGGCGGGTCGCGTGTGGTGGGGCAAAGTTTGGGCACTCCCGCCTCTCTAGACGCCTGACCAACGTGGCAGAGAAAAACAAAATTCCCTCTAGAGTGTAGAGTGTAGAGGGGCTCTCTGGAGCTCCCTCTGGTGGAGGCCCTTCCACCGGCAGTGGCGCGAGTGCAGCGCTGCGCCTTTACCTCTTACAAGAGACTCATCCACTGCCACGCTCTTGCAGAGAGCCCTTCAGATTTTCCTAACGCACTTAAAGAAAGACACAAAGATATTTACTGTCCGTATGATATTCCCCCAAAGCTATTGTTAGGCGTACACGTGTTCAAATGTACAGTATCAGGTTCAAGTTATTTTGAGATGTCATGCTCATGTGATTTATGCGATCTCTGATCAATAGTGGTTGCTCTACGAAGAGACTGACATCAGTCATAGCACTGTGGAATTTCCACCACTGTGACTCAGGGCATCCACCACTGTGACTCAGGGCATCCTAAAGGAGCTGAGCGCTGCTCTCTATGTGCTTAGCATGAAGACTGATTATTCAGGGTTACGTTTTATACCCAAGGGAGCCCATTGCGAGGAAACGTCTATTCAAGACAGAGACCAGCGACTGTAACAGACACACTTAACACCTATTAGAGTACGGCTAAGACTTAAAAAAGAAATATTAATAAAGTTGCAAGTGACAGGTAATCAAACTGACAGCTTAGTGTATTTAAAATAATATTGAACTATACTTTAAACAAATATACGATGTTTTAAATAAATGAATGTACAACCTTTTGTCAATCGACTGCTGGAAGGCCTCCTCACACTTTCACGGTGATCGGTGTTGTTTGACCATACTTCACCACGCTGGTCAATGTTAGTGATGGGTCGGGGTACAACCAGCTCGGACATCGCTGCTGACCACTGATGTTAGCCACGGTCGAGAATCAATCCCGAGGCGCCGGGTTCAATAGTGCAGTGTGCTAACCACTGTGCCACGACTCCCCACCCCGCAATGTTATTGATGACAATTAAAGAACTACGCGAGATGATCTCTCAATCGTGGCAGCAGTGTTGAGAACGACTTAACCTAACACGCTGCTGTCATACGCACAATCGCCGATTCACGTAGAACTTAGCAAAGCCGAATTTATTGCAAAAAATGTTGTTCCTGAGCGAAAACATAAGCCATTGCACCCAATTCCTTTCTTCATAATCCCGAAACGAGACTTTTATATCCGATTAGATTCGACCACTAAAATGGCAACACTGAGACCACCACGGCTCAACGCGTCAGCTGGGAGAGCGTTTCCTGTCTCAGCAAGTGGAGAGAGACGCACTGAGCCCCATTGAGTGCACCCTTGAGATTCTTGCCGATTACCAAATAACCTGGCATGCACCGCCCCCCCCCCCCAATCGTGTCAGTTTCTTGCGAGCTAAGCAGAAGTCACCCTGGACAGTGCGTGGATGGGCGACCACCACTACTCATGAAACAGGTCGCTATAGGCTGCCCCAGGGCTACGTTGTGGCGAGCAGAGGGTGGTACGGCATAAACCTCGCCTTCATCAACCCGCACTGCGTGGTGAAGTATGG
>JAAXLI020002053.1:0-15314 GCA_014621495.2 Entosphenus tridentatus
ATCAGATCACCATTCTTTCCCCTAAGGACGATGATAGGTGTGGTGCTGCAAGTAACTTAATTTAATGGAATTAAAGAGTGATTTGTGATCACGGACTACTGAGGCAGATTCCACCTTCTCAGCAACCCGTGACCACCACTCATCCTTGCAGCACCGTCCAGCTCATCGAACCTACTCGCTAGTAGGTTCAGCTGCTGTAACCCTCCTCACTCTTCGACGTGGGATGCTGTAGATGGTAGGAGTGTCCCTGTCGCTTTTTCTCAGCTAACTGGAACACGTCCTCTGTGAGGCAAGGCCTCTATAGGTTAAAACCACGTACCCAAAGCAGCCATTGCAGCTGTATGAACCACAGTCCTTAAACCTTAACCATTTTTCCTAGTCATCAGGAGAACGGGGGGGGGGGGGGGGGTGCCAACACCAGCTGCCAGCGATGATGCAATTCTCAATTTCCACGTTCATCAGCTAGCTGAGACTAGGCCACTGTGGGTTTGAATGGGGTCCAAGGTGGACAGCCACCACCGCAGTGGAAGAATGGTTGGGGCATTTTACAGATGACAAGTCGATGGTCAGTGGGCAAAGCAGTTGTACGGTAGGTCCTGGTGTCAAGGACATAGGTCCACATCCATTGTTGTCACTATATAGACCAGCACACAAGCTTAATTTGACCTTTAATTCGTGGTTTCTTGGTAATTGAATTGAAGGTGGAGGGGTCATCAGCCCCTTGCACCCACCAGAGCCCCGTTTGCCACTGCGGTGGCTGCAAGCACCATGAAGGGAACAGCTGATGGGAATTGGCCCTTTCCCCATGGCATTGCTCACAGCCATGACAGGGTTACCATCCGGCACCATCGAGGAGGTAGGGGGTTTTTATACATTTTTATATATGTTTTCCTGCCTCAGTAGCTCTCCCGCTATATTTTTCACTTAATGACGATTGCTTGTGTTGCGATTGAAACGTCATGATATTGTTATTATTTTTAGTAGTTTTCTATCTACGTGGCTTTACTGAAAGACCCAAAGAATATGAATAGGTAGGGGGTTGTTTCTGTTTAAACACCCACTCTCTCATCCACTCACCCACCTGCACAACCATTCACCTACCTATGAGATGCTTTTTTATTTGCGTCTGATATTATTGCTCCTGCAAATGATAATTCAGTTGCTTGCTGTGGATTATGATCATGCTGCTCATAGTTCTGCTGATGTTACTGCTGACGATTGTTACTATTTATGCCGCTGCTGCCAACGATTTTTCTCACGATTATTTTGCTGCTGCTACATTTGCTTCTTATGCTGATGATGTTGATTTTGCTGCTGCTGATGATGGTGGGGGTGTGACCGTGTGCCGCGACCCAGCAGCCGCGGCAGACTCGGCGTGCACGGGCCAGGGCGGCGAGTGTCTGGACTGGCGTTACACCGTGTGCCGTGCAGGGGTCGCCACGAGCCTCTGCAGCGGGGACTCCAACCGCCGCTGCTGCCTCCAGTGCAACTCGGCCTGTAGGTGGTGGGACCTAGTGATACACCAGGGATCAGCGGTTACAAGGATCGGAGTTTTGAGACCGAGGACCAGATATTATAGTCCTGTGACTGGTATCAGGATTAATGTCTTGAGTGAGCCATAGTATCAAATTTAGGGTATTGAAAGAGTCTCGGAGAAACTATGGTTAATCATCAGTCTTCAGACCGAAAGTTAAAGGATCGATTTTCTGAGACTGGGTATGAAGGTGATTCAGGATCGCAACCCTATGACCAGGGATCAGGGTCACAGTTTTGAATGAGATTCAGTAAGACCAGGTCTCAAGGATTAGAGTGTCAATTCAGACTTCAGAGAGACCAGGTTTCAAGGATTGAATGGCATCTCTAGTACAGGGGCCTGTGTGTGAAGACATTGCAGGGCCACACCTGTACCGTCACCTCGTCTATTTAATACCCAATGTATTTCCCTCAGGTTTCTCTAATGAGAAATCATGGTCGGCCAATGATGGGCAGTGCACCGACATGGGTGGAAAGTGTCAGGTCAACTCCAACTACTGTGGAGGCAGCTACTCGTCGGGGTTGTGTGGGGGGCCCAACAACCGGCAGTGCTGCATTGAATCTCAGTCAGGTGAGGGTGGTTCGTAATGGCCGTGTCAGAATACATTATTGTGCTGACTATGCATCTACATTGCCTTTTTTTCCCACTATCACAACTGAGCCATGCTGGGGCTGTGCAGAGCCAGACTAGCCTGGCTCAGTAGGCGCCAGTGGTGCATAAGCCGAGCCGTGCCATGTCGCTGACATCACATGTATGTATGTTGAACTTCTTTGGCACCGTACGTAGCCAACCATGCTAATTGGAGTTGAGGAGAAAGGACAATAAACTAAACACAACAAGTGGTGAACAAGCCGAGATGCGTGTAGGTGACAGAGGGAATGACGTCACACGCATTGGCTTGGGACGAGACAACGGACGTAACAAATACTGCCCAATTGGACGCTTTCGTTCGTGGGATAACTGCAGAGTTTGACACGCGAGAGGAACTGCTGTCACTGGAAGCCATGCATTGCACTACAAGATGTGAGGACATGTTTGAGAGACTTGTTTTATCAATGAAAAAACTTGAGCTAACATTTTAAAAGTTAAGTGGCCTTACTACAGATGGAGCTCCAGCCATGGTTGGCACGCAAAAAGGGTTAATTGCATTTGTCAAGAAAGAACTGAATCGTCTCAGTCTTGATCCAAGTGATTTAATTATATGCCACTGCATCATACACCAAGAAAGTATCTGTGCACAGTCGTTGTGGCTCAACGATGTGATGTCAGCAGTAGCGTCATGCATACATTTTGCCATGTCCTCATGGCCTAGTGAATGACGTCACACGCATTGAATGTGTCAACCCAATGATGAGTGATACTGTGGTGCATTGTGGGTAAATTACTTTTACACACTTTTTTGTCACTGCTTAATGAGGTCCTCCTTCAGGTCACACAGGTTAATTTGGCCATGCATCACGATAACGATCATCAGTGCGGGTTGGCAAAAGTGGGTTGCATGCTTATAGGCGTGGGAGCATGATTGTCTTGTAAATTGACGCAGTCTGCTGCTGCATTGCACCACGTGACACGTCGGAAGGTGAAGGTACAAATGCTGACTGTGACTGTGGGTTGGTGATTGTGTTCCGATAGGAGGGAGTGGAACCGGTTGCTATGGTGACCTGATGAACATTGACACAACGGGAGCTTCGATTAAGGCTGCCAATGAAGACAAGCTGAGCGGTAAGACGAGTTAGCGAGCGTCCATTAATAATTGTTTCGACTTCTAATGCACGCCACAAAGCATGTTCTCAGTCTCGGAGACAGAGAGACGATGACTCAGAAGCACGAGCAGGAACCATAGACGAGTGGAAAGGCAGTATCAGCAATGCAGTGATGAGTCAGCACTACTAACAATTACCCAAGATCTGCAACTATATATATTTAAACGTTTTTTTTCAGCTAATTGAAGAGTGTTAATACATGTGGGGGGAAACTGGAGTGTCCAGAAAAAACCCACGCATGCAAGGGGGAAACATTCCATCTCATACAGATGGAACAGATGGAGTCCAGATTTTTACTGTGCCATGTGCCACCTTCTCATGGCAGAATCACGGTATGGCTCCTCTTTGATGCCCATTGACTTCACAACATTTGTGTGTGATCCACCAACGCTCTCTGCTGCCTCCACAGATTTCAGGCCACGTGGAGCATAGCCACTAACGTTCAGCTAACGTGCAATAGTTGTTAGATAATGTTGTATATGATGAATATGATGTTATTGTGTACATTGCCGCTAACCGGCCAATGATTATAATACTTCATTATGAAAAAAAAACTGAGCATATTTGTTAATATCAATGTGGCCTTAATAAGAATATATAATAGGTGACATTTCGTGCAATGGTCTTCTTCATAGCTCGCCATTTACGAGTCATGAAGAAGTGCCATTCCTCAAAAAGCAGTGCTATTTCTCCAGAATGTGTTGGAGTTTTTGGTTATTTGACTGCTATCACAGCATTAGCATCACCAAATCATGTGATAGTAATTATAGATGAGATGCTGTCCTTTATATCCATGTCTTCCACCTTCCTAAGCAGACGGAGGAGGATAGGGGAGAGAGAAAATATGGCAGGTGAAGATTGTACTGTAGATTAATAAGATGCGGAAAGGTCAGTGATCCATGAATCCGGCTACTAATGGGAAGTGAATAGCTCAGGCCAGATGGTGACAGACTGTCATGGTAAATGTATGGATCTGTGTAGATGTCTGTGGATCTCTGTGTGAGTTTATGGCTCTCTGTGCAAGTCTATAGGTGTTCATGTGAGTGTATTATTTGCTGTGTATGTCTATGGGTCTTTATGCAAGTCTAAGAGCATGTGGTTGGAGACTGTTGGGCAAATCTTGGAGGTGGCTCTGTCTTAACTATGTAGTAGCTGTGAGATCTGGTGGAGGATAGAGAGGGTCAGTTGCAATGATGTGCACTGGTGGCATTAGCAGCTTTGGCATCAATGATGTCTTAGTCTAAAGCAGGGGTGGGGAACGTCCGGCCCACGGGCCGTATAAGGCCTGTGAAATCATTTGGTGTGGCCCTGCCAAGGCAACTGCAGGTGGGACTCGAAATTCAATCAATCTAGGAGCTTTTGTCATAGCAACATACAATCATATTAAGTTAATCATAATAATAACTTACATTTTGAGAGACAAGCAAGGAATGTCCATTACGGGATAGACAGGAAACATACGAGTACATGACGGGACAGACACGTATGCTTCTCGTCGGCTGCCCGCGGCCCATCTGCCTGTATTGCCGTGACTCGGAGGACAGTCAGTGCCAGGCAGGCTGGGAGTTTACACGTTGCGAAAGTGTTAACACAGTCGCGAAACTACGGCGATCTGGTCATGAGACGAGATGCGATGAGACGATTCCTTGCGATGTTGATGACCTTGCTTCCGATAATTGACGACGATGTTATCGACTTTGTCGACTTTGTCGACATAGACGATCACTCCAATCCAACCTTTATCGACACGTCCACGATCAACGATCCTCACAAAAACTGAATCTCTGATTAAGATTAAGGAAATTACAGTACATAGAAAAGACCTCAAGAGTCGATTATACGAACGTTGGATATGTTCCAAATCCAAGATGCAGGATTAAAACAGCGATCAAGTTTAATTTATTAGGTATAGCCCTGTGAGCCATGCGGCTCTTGAGTCAAGTGCAACCAAAACAAACAAAATATGAACAGAGAACATCTTAAAGCGACGACGCGCAACAGAAACATCCTGGATAAACCAGAACATTTTCCAGAAAAAAACCCACCATATTACAACGCTGTGTGCAAAAATCCCCGTGTGATGCAAGTCAAACAACAACCATAAGACAATTGAAATTAAAGTTATCAGGCCAACTCCGCACTTCCGGAAGAAACATGGCTTAACCATATGTTTTAGAAATCACCAAATAAAGCTATAAAAACAATGTAACAACAGTGATCATAGGAACTGTGATTCAAATTTAACAATAAACGGTATACATAACATGTACGACCAAACTGGCAGCCATAGCTGGCAGCATGAGTCACTCCCAGTGTATGATGAGTGAGTGAGTCAGTGGTAGTGTGAGTGAGTGTATGATGTGTGTGTGAGTCAGCGTATGATGAGTGAGTGTATGATGAGTGAATCAGTGGATGATGAGTGAATGGGTCAGTGGTTGTGTGAGTGAGTGTATGATGTGAGTGAGTCAGCGTATGATGGGTGAGTCAGTGTATGATGTGTGAGTGAGTCAGTGTATGATGTGTGAGTGAGTCAGTGTATGATGAGTGAGTGTATCACGGCATCCTCCCCGCCATCACGGCCTCCTCCATGCCATCACGGCCTCCTCCACGCCATCACGGCCTCCTCTCCGCCATCACGGCCTCCTCCCCACCATCACGGCATCCTCCCCACCATTATGGCCTCCTCACTCACACTCGCTCACTCTCACTCGCGAGCCATGGCGACGTTGCTCCCGTCCACGATGACGTGATGGCCCATCCCGCTCGGTAGCTTTGCTTTACTGAATAATCGTGTCGCTGGTGACACACACACTAGATAGTCATAAAAACTTAAGTGGTGTGACATCCTACAAATGGCGACTATGAAGAAAAGAAAAGTTGATGCAGAGCGTCGATTTTTCCAAGAGAAATGGACCAATGATTATTTTTTTCTTGAAGTCGAAGGCAAACCTGTATGCATAGTTTGTGGCGATGCGTTAGCAGTAATGATAAAAGCCAATCTGGAGCGTCATTACAGCTCAAAATATGCTAAACTTAATGAATTGGGAGGCCAAATGCGTCTGGATAAAAGCAATGCTCTTCAGCGGAGTTTGGAATTACAACAAGCCGTTGTGGCAGAGACAACGTTATTCAGACGAATTATGCAGTGAGCGAGCATCCTCGCAATGAAGCTGCGGCCTCATGTAGAGGGAGAGTTTGTGAAAGAGTACATGGTGGTTGCTACAGGATTGTAAGCACCAGACAAAGTAAAACATTTCAGAGTGTTAATTTGTCTCGGAGAACCGTCTCAGATCGGATTACTGACTTAGCACAAGATTTTGAAAAACACTAAAGGATTCTGCAGGGGATTTCCAATTTTTAAATCCTTTATATTAAGTTCACTTGCTTGCTTGCTTGCGCGCTTACGACCGTGCAAATCTTTCGGTCGTTTTTTAACCCACTTCCCGTGATTCAATCGAGCTGAAATTTTGCACACAGACTCGTTGTGCTTGACAATGTATTTTCGTGCAATTTTTTTTCCAAAATTGTACACTTTTTAGGAAAAAATAAATTATATTTAATTACCAATTGCTTAATGGTGGCAGTCATTCATCTGACACATAGGTGGCAGCCATCTCAAGCCAGAGGACGAGAGGACTCTAGCCGCCACGAATATAAAGGATTTATAGTGAAAAACTTTGTTTTTACGGGTTAATTTTTTCTCTCTGGCTTGGGACGAGACAACGGACGTAACAAATACTGCCCAATTGGACGCTTTCGTTCGTGGGATAACTGCAGAGTTTGACACGCGAGAGGAACTGCTGTCACTGGAAGCCATGCATGGCACTACAAGATGTGAGGACATGTTTGAGAGACTTGTTTTATCAATGAAAAAACTTGAGCTAACATTTTAAAAGTTAAGTGGCCTTACTACAGATGGAGCTCCAGCCATGGTTGGCTCGCAAAAAGGATTAATTGCATTTGTCAAGAAAGAACTGAATCGTCTCAGTCTTGATCCAAGTGATTTAATTATATGACACTGCATCATACACCAAGAAAGTATCTGTGCACAGTCGTTGCGGCTCAACGATGTGATGTCAGCAGTAGCGTCATGCATACATTTTGTCAAAAGCAGAGGGTTTAACAGCCGCCAGTTTAAGGAGTTACTGAATGATCTTGACTAAGTGCGGTGATGTTGTCTATCAATGTGAAGTGCGGTGGTTGAGTCGCGGGAACATGCTCATGAGGTTTTACGAACTGCGGGATGAAGTCAAGCAGTTCATGGAGATCAAGGGAAAACCTGTCAGGGAACTCAACGATAGCAAGTAGCTGTGTGATTTAGCGTTCATGGTGGAAATTACCAAGTTCCTCTCAGAGCTGAACGTCAAGCTGCAGGCCCCCAACCAGCTTCTCAGCTCCCTGCTTTCAAACGTAAACTAATTTGAAGCTAAATTAAGGCTGTGGAAAGTGCAACTCGAAAGGAATAACACGGTGCATTTCCCCACTGGAAGGACAAAAGCCTCTACG
Source organism: Entosphenus tridentatus (assembly GCA_014621495.2). Taxonomy (NCBI): domain Eukaryota; kingdom Metazoa; phylum Chordata; class Hyperoartia; order Petromyzontiformes; family Petromyzontidae; genus Entosphenus; species Entosphenus tridentatus. The sequence goes on from JAAXLI020002053.1 coordinate 7,804, forward strand.
ACTTTCTAGATTTGAAGTTTTCGTGACTGCAAGGATGCATACTCTTTGGTTCTTTCGTCACGTAGGTGAAAAAAAAAATGAAAATAACTAAATTAATTCACGACGTTTCGGAGGCAACACAAGCTTCCGTCATCAAGTGGGACAACCACAGCAAACACATTCCTGCGGAGGGAGCTGGTAGTAACGTTGGGGTTGCTTGGTCAATGGCCAGGGTCAACGGCGGCGTGGTGTATTCCACAAAAATGCCCGACTGTGAGGGCGGGCACAAGCCGGCGTGAGTAGGTTACATGTTCCTTCGGAGTGGGCAGGTAGGAACTTCGTTGGACAGCGCGGCGTTCAGTGGAGGTGGGGGGGGCAGTTGGATGAGTGGGCATGTTTACCCCCCCACCCTCCCCGACATCGTCAACCAATCGCGGCGTAGCTCGGTGTTCGGTGGGGAGGTGCATGGGTGGGCGGAATTCCGGATATGTACGACAGACAGACAAATAATACCTGGTGGGCAGTGTGGAACCTGTTGTTCCTACCTGTATAACACTCTAGATAACTAAGACTCACACACACACATACACTCACTTTCACACTCTCAGACTCGCACACACTCACTCTCACACTCTCAGACTCACACACACACACTCTCACACTCTCAGACTCACACACAACAACAACAACCGCCATTCGCCACTAAGTGGCGGTGACGTCACCACGACGCTTGTGCCAGGCCAAGTGCACCTTGAGGCCACGTGATGTGTCGAACGCCCGCTGGCAGGAGGTCACGGGGCAGACCCAGCAGGTGCCACGGGTCGACTGACCGAGATGACCGAGATGACTGGCTGATGCACCACCTGTGCCCCTTACTGTACCAACTTGCTGTGCTTTAGCCACCCCGCACTCCGCTCGTTGATGTGAGCGTCGCTCCTCCGCCCTCCGTTGTTGTTGGAGGGCGACTGCCTCCAACTGCCCAGTAGCGTTCTTCACGAGCCTCCCCCACTGAGGCCGATCTCAGATCCACGTCCTCCTGTACCACATCACTCCATCTCTTCTCCAGCCCATGCCACGCCCGTCTAGCCCCCTCGATCCGGCCGAACAAAAGCTGTTTAGGCATGCGGTGGCTGGGCATGCAGGCTACATGACCCAGCCAACGCAGCCTTGCCTGCTGGAGGAGCTCACCGATGGGACTTTGCCCAGATCTTTCAAGGATTTGTGAGCTCCTCACACAATCCAGCCTGGTTAAACCCAGGATGGATCGTAGGCAGGCCAGCCTAAATGTTTCCAGCAAGCGAAGATGCTCCACTAGGGGGGTCCACATTGCGCAAGCGTAGAGAAGGGAGGGAATGACCGTGGCCGAGAAGACCTGAAGCTTCGTGCGGAGCGACAGACCAGGTAGCTTCCACACAGCGTTACGCAACCATTGAAAATATATTGCCGCTCGACTGATTCGGAGTGAGACCTCTGCTGATAAACTGCAGCCGGTCATAAGCACACTGCCCAGGTATGGGAAACTCTCCACTCTCTCCACAACTGCCCCATCACCGATTGGGAGTTGTGGGGGTGGAGTGTCCGATGGTACAAAATACCCAGGCAGGTGCTTAGTTTTGGTGGGGCTGATGGTAAGTCCCCACCTCTTAGTGGCATGCTCCAGTCTCAGCAGCAGCGTCTCCAACTCCTCTTCTGAATGAGCAGCTATTACCAAATCATCGGCATACATAACGTGGTTGACCAATAGGGAGCCATCCCTTGATCGCACCCGGGTGTCGATCAGCCTCCCATTATATCTGTACAGCTATTGAAGGCTTCACGAACTACACAGTCGAAATATATGTTAAGTAATGTGGGAGCCAGAGGACATCCCTGTCGCACCCCAAGGTGTACAGGGAAAGGCTCCGACTCCCGGCCGTGTAGTTTTACCCGAGCCCGCTCACCATCATGAAGGTTCTTAATGATCGTGAGCAGAGGGTCAGGGACTCTGAAAGCACGAAGAACAACCCAGAGCCCAGGCCTACTGATGGTATCATAGGCCTTGACCAGGTCAATAAAGCAGAGATGTAGGTCTTGTTGGAATTCCCTACACCTCTGCTGTAGCAGACGGACAGAAAATATGGCATCTGTGCAGGACCGCCCTTTCCTGAAACCGCATTGGGGCTCCGCAAGCTTCTCCTCAGCGTGCCTAGCAAGGCGATGTTGAACAATCCTTGCCAGGACTTTTCCCGGCACACTGAGGAGTGAGATGCCCATGTAGTTGTTACAGTCTGTGCGGTCCCCCTTCTTAAAGAGGGGGACCACCAGGGCATCCTTCCAATCCTGCGGAACCCGTCCAGTGGTCCAGACTGTTGTTATGATGTCATATAGGGCAGTCTGTGCACAAACGCCACCCTCCCTCAGCATTTCGCTTGGGAGATAATCTCTGCCTGGTGCCTTTCCTGGTCTCAAACTCCGGATCGCCTTCAGTACTTCCTCAACAGATAGCACCTCAGCCAGCCACTCACAGGGGGTGACCTCTTCCAATATTTGAGGCAGCGCAGCCTCAGCAGGGTTATCCCCACTTTGTGCCATGATGTTTTCCTGGCTGAGAGATTTTTCCTCCCCCAGGACCTCACAGAAATGCTCAGCAAATCTGCAAACCTGTTCCTGGGGGTCGGAGATTGGATCACCGTTTTTTCCCCTAATGATGGTAATAGGTGTGGCGCTGCAGGTTACTTTTTTATGGAGTTAAATAGTGATTTGTGATCGCGGGCCACTGAGGCAGACTCTATCTCCTCAGCAACCCGCGACCACCACCCATCCTTGCAGCACCTTACGGCTCTCCGAACTTCCGAGCGAAGGCTGTGGTAAACCTCCTCATTCTCTGACGTGGGATGCCGTAGCCGATGAGAGTGGGCCTGTCGCTTTTTCTCAATTAACCTGAACACCTCCTCTGTCAGCCAGGGTTTCTGGGGAGGTCTGGACCGCGTACCCAAAGCAGCCATTGCAGCTGCATGAGTCACATTCCTAAACCTCGCCCATTTACCCTCGACATCAGGAGGAGTGGGGGACGATGCCAACCCCAGCTGCAAGCGATGATGAAATTCTCACTTGCAACTTTCATCAGCTAACTGAGACCAGGCCACTTTTGGTTGGAATGGGGTCCTGGGTGTACACCCACCACCGGAGTGGAAGAATGGCAGGCGCATCTTACAGATGACTAGTCGATGGTCAGAGGGCAGATCAGCTCCACGGTAGGTCCTGGTGTCAAGGACATGGGCTCGCATCCGCTGGTCCATCACTATGTAGTCCAGCAGATGTTCTTGCTTGGACCCGGCATGCATCCATGATGTTGTGTGGATGCGTCGATGCCGGAAGAGCGTGTTGGTAATTACAAGCCCATGGGCTGCACAAAAATCTAGCAGCCTCCTACCGTTGTTATTGAGCTGATCTGGCCCATGCCTTCCAATCACTCCAGACCAGGTGCCAGCATCATGACCAACTCGGGCATTGAAGTCACCCAACAAGATGACTCTGTCCCGAGTGGCCACTTTAGCCAGCACCTGTGACAGGAGGTCATAGAAGGCATCTGACTCATCGGCTTTGCCTGCATCCCTCCACGGATGTTCGTCTTCGGTGGGGGCGAGCCCAAAGTATCCTGGGGCTTACAGCTTCCCACACCTCACTGCCACGCTCCCACGCCGCCTTCATTCATTTGTTCAGAAGAAGAGCCACACCCTGTTGTTTGGCAGTCTCCTGCCCCGAGTGGAGGACTGTCCACCCCTCATGGTGGCAGGAGCCAGAACCGGTCCACCGGACCTCCTGAATGCCACAGAGATCCAGGCAGTACCGGTCCAGCTCCCGACAAAGGAGTGGCAGCCTCTCCTTCGCAGTGAGCGTTCGAACATTCCACGTGGCCATCTGCAATTGTTTTTCGTTGTTTCTGGAGGAGCCCCGAGGGTGAAGATTCAATCTCCTGGCTCCGCCAAATGGGGTTTGGCCAGGAGACGTCATAAAAGCCTGTCCCCCCGGGGCCTCCGGCACAAGCTTATTTGTTACATGTTTCTGTTTATATCGTAGTTTAGTGGTAATTAATTGAAGGTGGAGGGGTTACCAGCCCCTCGCACACGTCCAGAGCCCCCGTTTAGCCACTGTGGTGGTCACAGATGCCATGAGGGGAGAGGCCAATGAGGCATTCGTCCTCCCCACACAGCACTGCCCACGACAGTGTTGCCCGTCCGGCACCGCGAGGAGGTAGGAGGTTGTTTTGCCGGACAGACTCAAACACACACACTCACCCTCACACTCTCAGACTCGTACACTCACTTTCACACTCTCAGACTTGCACACTCACTCTCACAGTCTCAGACTCACACACACACACCCTCACACTCTTGGACACACACACTCACGCTCACACTCTCAGACTCGCACACACACTCACTCTCACACTCTCAGACTCACACACACATACTCTCACACTCTCACACACACATACACTAACTCTCACACTCTCAGACTCACACACACACATACACTCACTCTCACACTCTCAGACTCACACACACACTACATCTCACACTCTCAGATTCACACACACACTCATTCTCAGACTCACACAAACACTCACTCTCACACTCTCAGACTCACACACACTCACTCTAACACTCTCAGACTCACACACTCACTCTCACACTCTCAGACTCACAGGCACACATTCACTCTCACAATTTCAGACACACACACACACACTCTCAGACACACACACACTCACTCTCACACTCTCAGACTCGCATACTCACTCTCACAGTCTCAGACTCACACACACACACTCTCACACTCTCAGACTCACACACACACTCACCCTCACACTCTCAGACTCACACACACATACTCACTCTCACACTCTCAGACTCACACGCACGCACTCATTCTCACACTCAGACTCACACACACGCACTCATTCTCAGACTCACACTCACACACTCACCCTCACACTCTGACACACACACTCACTCTCACACTCTCAGAGTCACACACACACACACTCACTCTAACAATCTCAGACTCACACACACACACACTCTCACACTCTCACATACACATACTCACGCTCACACTCTCAGACTCACACACACGCACTCATTCTCACACTCAGACTCACACACACGCACTCATTCTCAGACTCACACTCACACACTCACCCTCACACTCTGACACACACACTCACTCTCACACTCTCAGACTCACACACACATACACTCACCCTCACTCTCAGACTCACACACACACTTACATCTCAGACTCACACACACTCTCAGACATACACATTCACGCTCACACTCTCAGACTCACACACACACTCACTCTCTCACTCTCAGACTCACACACACACAATCACTATCACACTCTCAGACTCACACACACACACTCTCTGACACTCTCAGACACACACACTCACGCTCACACTCTCAGACTCTCAGACTCACACATACACACTCACTCACACTCTCAGACTCACAGACACGCACTCATTCTCAGACTCACACACACACTCACTCTCACACTCTCAGCTCACACATTCACCCTCACACTCTCAGACTCACACACACACACTCTCACACTCTCATACTCACACATACACTCACTTTCACACTCTCAGACTCACACACACTCTCACACTCTCAGACTCACACACGCTCAGCGCGGCGTTCAGGGGGGGGGGGGATTTGGATGAGTGGGCATGTTTACCCTTCCCCCCCCCCCTCCCCGACATAGTCAACCAATCGGGGCGTTGCTCGGTGTTCGGTGGGGAGGGGATTGCATGAGTGGGCGTGTTTACACCCCACCTCTACCAATGGCGGCCCCGCTCGGCGTTTGGGGGGGGGGGAGTTGGATAATTGGGCGTGTTTACCTTCCCCCCACCCTCCTCAACATCTTCAACCAATCGTGGCCCTGCTCGGCGGTCAATGGGGGGGTGCATGGGTGGGCTAAATTCCGATGCACGACAGACAAATAATCCCTGGTGGGCAATTTGGAACCTGTTGTTTCTACCTGTAAAACGTTGAGTTTTATAAGGGCACCACAGGGTGACCAGCCCCTCCTCACCCAGCCCCACCCCTCCCACTCCCCACCCAGCCCCACCCTCCCCACCAAGCCCCTCCCCACGCTCCCCACCCAGCCCCTCCCCACCCTCCCCACCCAGCCCCTCCTCACCCACCCCTCCCCACGCAGCCCCACCCTCCTCACCACTGGCCCCTCCCCACCCTACCCTCCCAACCAAGCCCCTCCCTCCCCACCCTCCCCTCTCCACCCAGCCCCACCCACCCCTCCCATATTTGGAATGCACGACGGACAGAATAATCCCCCGTTGGCTGGTGTAACCAGGAGGTTACTACCAGTAAAAAAATCGATTTACTGTAGTGAGCAGAGAGAGCTATTTGTGACAAATAGCTCTCTCTGCCCACTACAGTAATTCTTCTTCAGTAATTCTGTTTTTTTTTCATTTTAATTTTTTCTTTTCACCTACGTTAATTTACCTTCTACGACACTTGAATATGCTGGTGAATGTGCGAAACTAATTGAGGCATTTAATGCAAGATTCAAGGACGTCAAAAGTAAATATGGAATTAAACATCTTTGCCACATCATTCAATGTGGAACCAGCTGATATGCCTGATAACCTACAACACGAAATCATTCAGCTGCAAAGCGAAGATGAGCGGAAAGCTAGGTACAACAACCTCCCACTGCTTGAGTTCTATAAATGTTACATAAGCAATAATGAATTTCCCACTTGGAGGAGACATGCATTGAAATATGCATCTGTGTTCGGAACAACTTACTGCTGCGAGCAGTTCTTTTCAAAACTTACCAACGCAAAGAGTCGACTGCGCTCCAGACTGACCGACGCAAACCTGGAAAAACAGTTGCGAGTAGCAACATCATCAATACCAGCTAACATCACACGCCTCACCAAAGAGAAGCAGTTCCAGCCATCACATTAGGGGTGAGTTAATTAAATGTTTGACCAAATTTAACAGTTAAATTTCGATTGAAAGCTTTCGTGACTGCAGGGATTCATCTTCTTGGTTCTTTCGGTAAAGTCACGTAGAAGGGAAGTAATAAAATAAAAATAAAACATAATAAAATAATTCTCACGACGTTTCGGCCACAACGCAAGCAGCCGTCCTCAGGTGAGACCAGGTCTGTCGAGGCGACAGCATCTGAATGAAACAGCACACGTGCTTAGAGCATATATTTAAGCTGGGTTGGAAGGGGGGGGGGAAAGGGCGTCTTGACAAAAGAATTTGCATATCAAGAGGAATTTAGCATATTTATGGGAAATGCAGGTATGTGATTAGTACTTCTTATGTCCGTGCATTATGCAGGATTAGCAGCATCCAAGGGAGGGGATATGGGAAATGCAGGTATGTGATTAGTGCTACTTTGCCCGTGCATGATGCAGGATTAGCAGCATCACAGGGAGGGGATAGGGGTAGCATTAATAAAGGGAAGAAGTGTTAATAGTATGTAGCTGCAGTAACTAAAAC
>JAAXLI020002056.1:0-15290 GCA_014621495.2 Entosphenus tridentatus
GCGACCCTGGCGATGCCTGCTGCTGTATATTTGGAGTTTGCGTGTCTCTCTGATCATCAACATCACGGTGGCTAGAAGATGTTGACTACCTCGCCTGGTGTGCAGGAGGTCATGGGTTCGATCCCGACCCTGACGCCTGCTGATGTATATTTGGAGTTTTGGTGTCTCCCTCATCATCATCATCAACATCAGGGTGGTTAGGAGATGTTGACTACCTCGCCTGGTGTGCAGGAGGACGTCGGTTCGATCGCGACCCTGGCGATGCCTGCTGCTGTATATTTGGAGTTTGCGTGTCTCTCTGATCATCAACATCACGGTGGCTAGGAGATGTTGACTACCTCGCCAGGTCTACAGGAGGTCGTGGGTTCGATCGCGACCCTGACGATGCCTGCTGCTGTATATTTGGAGTTTGCGTGTCTCTCTCTCATCAACATCATGGTGGCTAGGAGATGTTGACTACCTCGCCTGGTGTGCAGGAGGTCATGGGTTCGATCACGACCCTGACGCCTGCTGATGTATATTTGGAGTTTGGGTGTCTCCCTCATCATCATCATCAATATCAGGGTGGCTAGGAGATGTTGACTACCTCGCCAGGTCTACAGGAGGTCGTGGGTTCTATCCGGACCCTGACGCCTGCTGATGTATATTTGAAGTTTGCGTGTCTCTCTCTCACTCTCTCCGTGGTCGCGTGGGTTTTTTTCCAGGTCCTCCACATTATTGCATCACGCCTTTAGAGGACTTGGCTTCGATAAATGTCCACGTGATGAGCCACATCATTGCGCCATCGTTTGTGACCAGGTCGCATCTGATGAAGAGCTACAAAGCCCAGTGGTCCTCACCTGAAAAAACCCCCAAAAGTTTAGTTTAGATGTTAACGACCTCGCCTGCTGTGCAGGAGGTCGTGGTTTCGACTCTGACCCTGACGACTGCTGCTGTATATTTGGAGTCTGCGTCTCTCTCTCCCCGTGGTCGCGTGGATTTCCCTCCGAATCTTCCGGTTTTCCACCCCACTGCATTTAGAATGAACATCAGCACGCGTTTAGAGACTTTGACTGCTGCTGTAAATAAATCTCGCCGTGATGATGATGATGATAGGAAGCCACTACGTTGAGCCATCATCTGTGACATCCAGGTCGCTTCTGAAAAAAAAGATTTACATGAGCTCATTGGAGCCTGACCTTGTAATAACTAAATATTTTGTAAAATATATCCAAAATGTAAACATGGAGAAGGACCACACATTAAGCACGAACAGCAGTTCTCAATTTATGTCAGGCTATGGATCTCTGTGTCGTGAGTCTATGGGTATCTGTGTGGTGAGTCTGTGGGTCTCTGTGTGGTGAGTCTGTGAGTCTCTGTGCGATGAGTTTATGGGTCTCTGTGTAGTGAGTCTGTGTGTCTCTGTGTGGTGAGTCTATGGGTCTCTGTGTGGTGAGTCTATGGGTCTCTGTATGATGAGTCTATGGGTCTCTGTGTGGTGAGTCTACGGGTCTCTGTGTGTTGAGTCTATGGGTCTCTGTGTGGTGAGTCTATGAGTCTACGTGTCTCTATGTGTATCCGTATCTCGATGTGTGTATGCGGAACTTTCGTACCATACGTAGCCAACTCTGCTAACACTGGTCAACAAAAAAAAAATTCTGGCCTGGACTTTTCAGGGTGCTGATTCCAAATTTGATCTCAGATTTGCTCTATCACATCTCATTTTTATGCTATCGGCATACCCCATTTTCATTGATTTTACCAGAAATTAACTCTGTCACTTATGATTGCAAGTTGTTGCGAGTCAGTGACTGCTTTAGTGTTAAAATATGTTGCTGTATTTTTATGATGGTGTGTTTATAATATCATTTTATGTAGATATCCACATTTATTTAATATTTTTCTTCTGCAGTTTTTATTGAAAATGCAATAATTGGTATCTCAAAAACCTGTTGTGATAGACAAAAACTGATGCCAGATTTGGAATCAGCACCACAAAATTACCTTCAAACCGTTGGAATACCTTATGCCAGAGAAAGTGTGTTGACCTGTGTAATCGGAGGTGCAGGGGAAGGACAACAATCGAAACGCTAAAAACAGTTCTAAAACAAAGTATTCGCCAACATACTTGATAATTTGAAAGTGCATCACTCCCGTGACTTCCAAAGAGTGTTCCAGACGGCCGCAGAAGCAGCGCATCGGAAAGCGCCGCGGGATGATGCCGTGACCACCGTCTTTGTTGGATGGCTGAGCCAAAAGTGTAGTGTATAGTGTAGTGTATAGTAGTGTAGTTTATATTGTAGTGTATATTGGAGTGTATAGTAGTGTAGTGTATAGTAGATAGTGTAGTGAATAGTGGAGTGTATAGTAGCGTAGTGTATAGTAGATAGTGTAGTGTATAGTGGAGTGTATAGTAGTGCAGTGTATATTAGATAGTGTAGTGTATAGTATAGTGTATGGTAGTGCAGTGTATAGTAGATAGTGTAGTGTATAGTGGAGTGTATAGTAGTGCAGTGTATAGTAGATAGCGTAGTGTATAGTGCAGTGTGGAGTAGTGCAGTGTATAGTAGATAGTATAGTGTATAGTGTAGTGTACAGAAGTGCAGTGTATAGTAGATAGTGTAGTGTATAGTGGAGTGTGTAGTAGTGCAGTGTATAGTAGATAGTGTAGTGTATAGTGCAGTGTTTAGAAGTGCAGTGTATAATAGATAGTGTAGTGTATAGTGTTGTGCATAGTAGATAGTGTAGTGTATAGTGCAGTGTATAGTAGTGTAGTGTATAGTGTTGTGTATAGTAATGTAGTGTATAGTAGATAGTGTGGTGTATAGTGTTGTGCATAGTAGATAGTGTAGTGTATAGTGCAGTGTATAGTAGTGTAGTGTATAGTAGATAGTGTAGTGTATAGTAGATAGTGTGGTGTATAGTGTAGTGTATAGTAGTGTAGTGTATAGTAGATAGTGTAGTGTATAGTAGATAGTGTAGTGTATAGTGTAGTGTATAGTAGTGCAGTGTATAGTAGATAGTGTAGTGTATAGTAGATAGTGTAGTGTATAGTGTAGTGTATAGTAGATAGTGTAGTGTATAGTAGATAGTGTAGTGTATAGTAGATAGTGTAGTGTATAGTGTAGTGTATAGTAGTGCAGTGTATAGTAGATAGTGTAGTGTATAGTAGATAGTGTAGTGTATAGTAGATAGTGTGGTGTATAGTGTAGTGTATAGTAGTGCAGTGTATAGTAGATAGTGTAGTGTATAGTAGATAGTGTGGTTTATAGTGTAGTGTATAGTAGATAGTGTAGTGTGTAGTGTAGTGTATAGTAGATGGTGTAGTGTATAGTAGATAGTGTGGTTTATAGTGTAGTGTATAGTAGATAGTGTAGTGTGTAGTGTAGTGTATAGTAGATAGTGTAGTGTATAGTGTAGTGTATAGTAGTGTATAGTGCAGTGCATAGTAGATAGTGTAGTGTATAGTGTAGTGTATAGTAGTGTATAGTGCAGTGTATAGTAGATAGTGTAGTGTATAGTGTAGTGTATACAGCATCCGATGCGGTGACCACCACCTTTTGTTCGATGGCCAGCAGCTAAAAGCCGCTGCTGCTGCTGCCTCTGCTGCTTCGAGGCTGACCCAAATTGGCCTGATGATGGTTCATGCTACTCGACGAGATCAGCAAGATGATGATGTTAGGGGGCTGAGGCTATGCTTAGGGGGGTGAGTGTAGGTTTGGGCTTTGGAATCTTGAATGAGGGTCAGGGTAATAGGTAGGGTTAGTACGATGGGAGGCTTGATGGGATTAGGGTGTTAGGGTTATGATTGTGGCCGTGTTAAGCGTTCGATCTAGAGGTTTAGAGTGAGCGTGGTGGATATCATCAAGAAGACAGCTTAATGGTGTCACTTGACCTCACAGCAAGAGGGACCTGGGTTCGATTCCAAACGCTGGTGCCTTTTCATGTGAAGTTTGTATGATCTACCCCTGTTCTACAGAGTGAGTGAGTGAAATGTGTATGATCTCCCCCTGTTTTACAGAGTGAGTTAGTGGAGATGGTATGATCTCCCCCTGTTTTACGGAGTGAGTGAGTGGAGTTTGTATGATCTCTCCCTGTTTCACAGAGTGAGTAGAGTTTGAATGATCTCCCCCTATTCTATGGAGAGAGTGAATGGAGTTTGTATGATCTCCCCCTGTTCTAAGAAGTGAGTGAGTGGAGGTTGTATGATCTCCCCCTGTTCTACGGAGTGAGTGAGTAGAGTTTGTATAATCTCCCCCGATTCTACGGAGTGAGTGAGTGGAGTTTGTATGATCTCCCCCTGTTCTACAGAGTGAGTGAGTGGAGGTTGTATGATCTCCCCCTGTTATACAGAGTGAGTGAGTGGAGTTTGAATGATCTCCCCCTGTTCCACAGAGTGAGTGAGTGGAGTTTGTATGATCTCCGCATGTTCTACAGAGGGAGTAAGTGGAGTTCGTATGATCTCCCCCTGTTCTACGGAGTGAGAGAGTGGAGTTTGTATGATCTCCCCTGTTCTACAGAGTGAGTGAGTGGCGTTTGTATGATCTCCCCCTGTTCTCTATGGCCTTGTCTTACCAGTGTTAGTATACCAAAAGACCGATACCCAAAAGCCTGACAGCACAAAGACAATCCAAGCATAAAAAATGAACCCGTAAAAACAAAGTTTTTCACTATAAATCCTTTATATGCGTGGCGGCTAGAGTCCTCTCGTCCTCTGGTTTGAGATGGCTGCCACCTATGGGTCAGATGATTGCATGGCAGCATTAAGCAATTGGTAATTAAATATAATATTTTTGTCCTAAAAAGTGTAAAATTTTTGAAAAAAAATTTCACGAACATTAATTGTCACGCACAACGAGTCTGTGTGGAAAATGTCAGCTCGATTGGATCACGGAAAGTGGGTTAAAAAACGACCGAAAGATTTGCACGGCCGTAAGCGAGCAAGTGAACTTAATATAAAGGATAAAAAAAAAAACATAAATTGTCTCTGCTGTTGGCAAATCTGTTTCAAAGACAATGCCTGTACATTATTATTAATACCAGGGCACGTCTGTTGACATTTGTTGTTTTGCCGCAAGCAAAATGCTCGCGCTCAACGCAGACTCGTTGATGCCCCGCGAGAGAAATGGGTGCCGTGAATATTCGTCGTTTGAACATCTCTGAAGCACCACCCCCACCCCGGATTATTTCGTCTGGAAAGGGGAAAGCCCGATTTTTTATATTGTTAACATTTTTTCATCTTGATATCGGCTAAAAAAAAAGAGTGTCACAGACTTGCCGACAATTGCTGCGGTGAACTTCTTCCACACCGTACGCAGCAGTGCCTCCTACACGGCCATCATGGACCTCCTGACAGCCGGAGGGACGGCAGACACAGCGCGAACCAACAGCGACCGCCATGCGACGTCGTCACGGCGCCTGTGCCAGGCTAGGTGCGCTTTGAGGCCACGTGCAAGTGTCGAAGCCAGCCTCGGCAGGTGCCATGGGCTGGCTGACTGAGTTGACCGGTAGATGCACCACCATCACCCAGCTGTACTAACTTACGGTGCCGATTTTGCGGTGTTTTATCTGCCCCAGGCGCTGCACACGTTGTTGTGAGCGTCGCTCCTCTGACCCTCTCAGATGTTTGCTGGAGGGGCGACTGCCTCCAACCCGCCCCGTAGCAGCAGCGTCCTTCACGAGCATCCTCCTCCACACAGAGACACGCAGACAAATATAAAGATGCCCCATATAGCCTGTAACAGGCTGTTGGGGCAAGTGCTGTTAGCGAGCAGCACCTTTGAAGGCCCTGAACGGCACACGAACGGGGTGGGAGGCCGGCACCAATCCAGACCGCCTTTGTCTCCCCAGTGGCGATGTTTATACACTGCACAAGGTACTCATTTGAGGCTGAGTCGACCTAGGGGAGGCCCAGGACCGGTTCAGATAATCGTCACCGGTGTTGTTGGCCGTGAGCGGGGAATCGAACTCGGATCGCCGGGTTCGTAGCGAAGCGTAGCGCTAACTGCTGCACCACCGCTCCCCACACACACAGACACACACACACAGACACACACACACACACAGACACACACACACACAGACACACACACACACACAGACACACACACACAGACACACACACAGACACACACACACAGACACACACACACACAGACACACACACAGACACACACACACACAGACACACACAGACACACACACAGACACGCACACAGACACACACACAAACACACAGACACGCACACAAACACACAGATACTCTCACACACAGACACACACACAGACACACACAGATACACGCACACAGACACACACAGATACACGCACACAGACACACACAGATACACGCACACAGACACACACAGACACACACAGGCACACACACACATACACAGACACACACACAGACACACACACAGACACACACACAGACACACACACACAGACACATACACACAGACACACACACACACAGGCACACACAGACACACACACACACAGACACACACAGACACACACACAGACACACACACACACAGACAGATACACGGAGCCTCAGGGATGTCAACCCAGGGTGTCAGCCGTGCAGGTTCAGTGTCTCTGACCCGGCCATTACGAAGCACTCAGCCACCCTTCACATTATAGTTCTATTCCTGGCGGTGCCGCCTTAGCCTCAATTCCACCTTTACCTTCATACCTACGGTTCTCATCTCGGTGGTGGTGGTGGGGGGTGGTCGTTGGTGGGGGGGGAGGTGGGGGGGGGGTCATGTTAATCAACCCACGGGGGCCTCCTCGCCGTTGAAAACTGACTCCGAGATGATTGAGATCGGGGTCAGTGGAGCAGAGCGATGGCACGGTGCGAATCTTCACGGTAGCACCACCACCACCGTCACCACCACCACCACCGTCACCACCACCAACACCACCGTCATCACCACCAACACCACGGTCACCACCACCACCACCACCACCACCACCACCATCACCACCGTCACCACCAACACCACCACCACCACCACCAACACCACCACCACCAACACCACCACCACCACCACCATCACCACCGTCACCACCACTACCACCACTGTCACCACCGCCACCACTACCACCATCTCACCACCACCACCGTCACCGCCACCACCACCACCACCACTGTCACCACCACCGCCACCACCACCGTCACCACCACCACCACCACGGTCACCGCCACCACCGTCACCACCACCACCACCACCACCACTGTCACCACCACCACCTTCACCACCACCTTCACCACCACCACCACCGTCGTCACCACCACCGTCACCACCACCGTCACCACCACCACCTTCACAACCACCACCACCACCACCACCGTCATCACCACCGCCGTCACCACCACCGCCACGGTCACCACTACCAACACCATCGTCACCACCACCGTCACCACCACCGTTACCACCACCACCACCACCGTCACCACTACCACCGTCACCACCACCTTCACCACCACCACCATCACCACCACCACCGTCACCACAACCACCACCGTTATAGGTGCTCGCTAACAGCACTTGCCCCTACAGTCTGTGAGTGTGTCAGTGTGTGTGAGTGTGTATGTCAGTGTGTGTGTGTCACGTGTGTGTGTATGTCAGTGTGTGTGTGTGTCAGTGTGTCTGTGTGTGTGTGTGTCAGTGTGTGTGAGTGAGTGTGTATGTCAGTGTGTGTGTATGTCAGTGTGTGTGTGTGTGTCAGTGTGTCTGTGTGTGTGTGTCAGTGTGTGTGTGTGTCAGTGTTTGTGAGTGAATGTGTATGTCAGTGTGTATGTCAGTGTTTGTGTGTCAGCGTGTGTGTGTGTCAGTGTGTGTGTGTGTCAATGTCTGTGTGTGTGTGTCAGTGTGTGTGTGTCAGTGTGTGTGTGTCAGTGTGTGTGTGTCATGCCTAAACAGCTTTTGTTCGGCCGGATCGAGGGGGCTAAACGGGCGCGGCACGGGCTAGAGAAGAGATGGAGTGATGTGGTACAGGAGGACGTGGAGCTGAGTGGACTTGCCGATGACTGGTACCAGCGGTGTCAAGATCGACCTCAGTGGAGGAGGCTCGTGAAGGACGCTACTGGGCAGTTGGAGGCAGTCGCCCTCCAACAACAACGGAGGGCAGAGGAGCGACGCTCACAACAACGAGCGGAGCGCCGGGTGGCTAAAGCACAGCAAGTTGGTACAGTAGGGGTCAAAGGTGGTGCATCAGCCAGTCATCTCGGTCATCTCGGTCAGTCGACCCGTGGCACCTGCTGGGTCTGCCCCGTGACCTCCTGCCAGCGGGCATTCGACACTTCACGTGGCCTCAAGGTGCACTTGGCCTGGCACAAGCGTCGTGGTGACGTCACCGCCACTTAGTGGCGAATGGCGGTTGTTGTTGTGTTGTATGTCAATGTCTGTGTGTGTCAGTGTGTGTGTGTCAATGTCTGTGTGTGTGTCAGTGTGTGTGTGTCAGTGTCAGTGTATGTGTCAGTGTGTGTGTGTCAGTGTCAGTGTGTGTGTCAGTATGTCTGTGTCAGTGTGTGTCAGTGTGTGTGTGTGTCAGTGTGTGTGTGTCAGTGTGTGTGTCAATGTGTGTGTGTCAGTGTGTCAGTGTGTGTGTCAGTGTGTGTGTGTGTCAATGTCTGTGTGTGTCAGTGTGTGTGTGTGTCAATGTCTGTGCGTGTGTGTCAGTGTGTGTGTGTCAGTGTGTTTGTGTCAGTGTGTGTGTGTCAATGTGTGTGTCAGTGTATGTGTGTCAGTGTGTGTGTGGGGAGCGGTAGTGTAGCGGTTAGCGCGCTGCGCTATGAACCTGGCGACCCGGGTTCGATTCCCGCTCACGGCCAACACCCAGTGACGATTATCTGAACCGGTCCTGGGCCTCCCCTAGGTCGACTCAGTCTCAAATGAGTACCTGGTGCGGTGTGTAGTAAACATCGCCACTGGGGAGACAAAGGCGGTCGGGCGTGGTGCTGCCCACCCACCCCCTCGTGTACCGTTCCGGCCTTCATAGGTGCTCGCTAACAGCACTTGCCCCTACAGTCTGTTAAGGCTATACGGGGGATATTTGATATTTGTGTGTGACTGCAAACTTCGTATACTTATGTCATACTGATGACAATACCATATTCTATCATTAAAAAACATATTTTTAAACATTATTTTTTATATGTTATGTTACGTCTTGGGTCTAATTGTCCACGCTCAACTGACGTTGCCTGTAATTTGCCACGGCCCCTTACGTTATGGCGAGTTTTGGGGCCTCTTCCTGGAGTCGTGGAGTTCTGCCATTACTAGTACATTTCATACAAACGTGTTTAAAAAAAAGTATTTTTAAACATTACTTATTTTTGTGTACGCCAGTTGGACGCCTCCGTTAAGTTCTCAGTATTGTTGATGTTTGAACAAAGAGACAGGGAACCTTGCCAGATGGGGACCGTTATCATTCGTGTAGCAACTGAAATCAACTCGACAACTCAAAACTCAATGAGTCTCAATGTGTTTCTGTCAAGGCCGTAGCCATGGAGTCAACAATGGGGGACCCCTCCCCCCCCCCAGAAAAATTGTCTAAATTAGAAAAATAATTTCCTTCCATTTCCTACCTAAAATATGAAAAAACAAATTCACTTACACATAGGATTGACTTTTTATTTATTTGTAACAATAATGTCTAATAGTGTATTGTATAAAATTTCTCAGATTTTTTTCTCTTTTTACATTTTCTTGTTTCATTGTATGTAATAGCAGAGATAATGGATTTATAAAGTACAACCATAACCACCATCATATCAACAGCAATCTATTTTATAGCAATATATTGGGGGGGGGGGGCAGATTTTGAGCATATTTGAATATTGATGAGGATGTCTAAGAGCCCCTATGTATCCCTATGGCCTTTGGTTTCTGTGTGCGTCTATTTTTCTCTGTGTCTCTATGTGTAGTATCCCCATGTGGCTCTACACATCTCTATGTATGTCTGTGAGTCTCTGTGTGTCTCTATGAGTCTCTGTGAATCTCTATGAATATCTACACATCTCTATGTATTTATGTGAGTCTAAATGTGTCTTTATGAGTCTCTGTGTATCTCTATGAGTCGATCTGTATCTCTATGATTTTCCATGTGTCTCTATGAGTCTCTGTGTATCGCTGTGGATCTCTATGAGTATCTACACATTTCTTTGAATTCCTGTGAGTCTCTGTGTATCTCTGTGAAGCTCTATGAGTGTCTACACATCTCTATGTATGTCTGTGAGTCTCTGTGTGTCTCTATGAGTCTCTGTATATATCTGTGAATATTCTTAGGTTTTATCGGTAAAGTCACGTAGGTAAAAAATAATAATAATAAAAATACAAACACATTTAATGTTAACACCAAAAATGTCCCCTTCCGATTGGAACCACGTTGACAACATGACTTCTGCTGACTCAATGTCAGCCAAATGCAAAGCTAACCTCATTTCTAAATTCAACCTCCTATCTAAGAAGAAATCAGAGCCACACATCGCAAAGCTGGATGTCAACAAGACCGTTTTTAATCAGAGTAACATCCCAATTTCTGACAATCTGAGAACGGTACTGGCCAAAGGACTAAATTTCACTGTCACCCCTAAATATATACCAGTAGAGGATGATTTCTCAGATTGATGTAGCCCTCAGAGGCATAGGACACATCCATGCGGATGTAGCAAGAGCGGAAATAGCCACGATTATTAAGAATGCTAAGAAACCCACTAGTAACATTAGCAAAAACGAACGCGCCTTGAACTCGCGGACCTAAAAAAGAGAGATGATATAGTCATCTTCTCGGCAGACATGGGCAATGCCACGGTCATCATGGATAAAGATTAATACAACAACAAAATCCTGGACCTACTTAATGATGGGAGTTACTTCAAAATTAAAAACGATCCTACTAACAGCCTAACGACAAAAACTAACAAAATCATCACGACTTCCCTAATCGATTCTAGATTTGAAGCTTTCATGACTGCAAGGATTCATATTCTTAGGTTTTTTCGGTAAAGTCACGTAGGTAAAAATTAAAATTAATAAAAGTAAAATAATCGAACCAACCAAACGTCCCTCTCTAAAACCATCGGCCTCAAGACCTCCCAGACTCTTTGGTCTTCCCAAGATCCATAAAGAAGGCACCCCGCTACGACCCATCGTGTCAACTATTAACTCCCCTACCTACAAACTAGCCCGGTTTCTATCAGATACTCTGCTTCCCTTCACAGGCAAGACCTCTTCGGCAGTACTCAACTCAACCCAATTGGTCTCTATGGTCAAGGACATGGTACTATCTCCTGATGATATCCTCGTCAGTTTTGATGATGTATCTCTGTTTACCAAAGTCCCAGTGCTTGACACCCTAACAATAATTGAGGACTTGGTCCAACATGGATTGAACTCGGATGCACCTGCGCTGGTTAGGCATTGCCTCACCAACACTTATTTTACCTGGAATGGCACCTTCTACAAACAGAATGATGGTACCCCTATGGGCTCCCCCTTGTCACCAGTTATAGCCAACATGTTTATGGAAAAGTTTGAATCAGACACCATCCAGACATCCACCCTGCGTCCTTCCCTGTGGAAGAGGTATGTGGATGACACTTTCGTCATCTGGCCACACGGCCTCCCAGCATTGAACCACTTCTTGGACCACATCCATTCCAGACACCCATCCATCAGATTCACCATGGAAGTGGAGAAAGATGATAAACTACCATTCTTAGAAATTCTGTTTGAGAGGAGACCTGACGGATCCTTGGGACATTCTGTCTACAGGAAAGCCACCCACACAGATTCCTACTCGAAACCTGATTCCCACCACCACCCATCTCAATAAAATTCTCTCATCAAAACGCTATATCACAGAGCTCATGGCATTTCTGACCAACACCACCTGGCCAGTGAATTAAGACATGTACATCGGGCCCTCAGGATGAACGGATACTCTGACCGCACCATCCGCCAAGCTGTTTCTCCCACCATACAGAAACAGCCACATGAAACTCCGATCAAAACTATCACGTTGCCATACATAGCAGGCGTGACTAAAAATATCTCCAAAATTCTAAACAAACATAAGATCCAAGTCCGATTCAGTACAGTACATAAAATCCGTGATCTAATTCCATCTGTGAAAGATGCCATTCCTGACTTACAATACCCTGGAGTCTACAAACTGAGTTGCAGTTGTGGTGATGGCTACATTGGAGAAACGAAACGTCATATCTCTGATCGTGTCCGCGAGCACAAGTCAGATCTGAAACACGGCAAAACTGATTCTTCCGCCGTTGCCGATCATTGCTACAACGCTGTGGGCTCGCATGGTATTGTCTTTTCCCAGACCAAGGTGATCTGCAAACCTCTTGGCTACCATCAAAGGTTTGTACACGAAGCCATCCAAATATACAAACACAGACATAATTTCTACCGTGATGATGGATACAAACTTAGTAATCATTGGAAAGATGTTATTAACCATGCAAAAAAGATTTAACTATACATATTTGTACCATCTTATTTGACAGGCACTATTCTTCAGTTACCGTACAGTTTCTTCTTCTTTTTTCACACACTGGTTTTCCTACTTTAAGTTTTACCACACATATTTGGCAAATCTAGAATTAATCCCAGCAACGTAGCAAAGTGCTATTTCATCTACATAACAAAGGCTCAGTCCCATTCACAGCAGCCGCACCTTTACATCAGCCGCACCTTAACAACTCTTAGAACCTCCCAGTTCAACCAGTCTACACAACAAAGACTCATTCCTGGCAGCGGTTTCAGCCGCACCACCTCTACATAACAAAAGGCTCAGTCCCATTTACACGCACCTTTACATCAGCCGCACCTTAACAACTCTTGGAACCTCCGAGTTCAACCAGTCTACACAACAAAGGCTCATTCCTAACCGCGTGCTTCAGCCGCACCGAACCTCACAATAATAATATCCAGGGCCTACCTTGGCTCCTCCCACCCTCAACCAGTATATATACAAGGACTGTTTTCTTGGAATTTCTCTTACTTGATACAGCTATCGTGCTGTGACGGTTCCACCTGAAGACGGAAGCTTGTGTTGCCTCCGAAACGTCGTGATTTTAATTTTATTTTTATTTCACTTTTATTAATTTTTATTTTTTTTACCTACGTGACTTTATCGAAAAAACCTAAGACTATGAAACCTTGCAGTCACGAAAGCTTCAAATCTAGAATCTTTGGGAATGTCTATGAGTATCTACATATCTCTATGTATTTCTGTGAGTCTACACGTGTCTCTATGAGTCTCTGTGTATCTCTGTGAATCTCTATGAGTCTCTGTGAGTCTCTACGAGTATCTAAACATCTCTATGTATTTCTGTGAGTCTCTGTGTGTCTCTATGATTCTCTGTGTATCTCTGTGAATCTCTGTGTATCTATATTAGTCTCTGTGTGTCTCTATGAGTCTCTGTGTATCTCTGTGAGTCTTTGTGTGTCTCTGTGAGTCTCTGTGTATCTCTGTGAATCTCTATGAGTATCTACACATCTCTATGTATTTCTATGACTCTGCATGTGTCTCTATGAGTCTATATGTGTCTCTGTGAATCTCTATGTTATTCTATGTATCTCCATTGGTCATTTTGAGTCCCTTTGTATATCTACGAGTCTCTATGTTTTTTCTGTGGGTCTTTGTGTATCTCTAGGAGTGTCTGTGTATCTCTATGGGTCTCTATGAGTCCCTTTTAATCTCTATGAGTCTTGATATATTTCTATGAGTCTCTGTGTATCTCGACCGGAGTCAACAAATTTAAACAGACTCATTCTCACGAGTGACCTGGGTCAACTGAAATTGCAAAGAAACCCCCGGAGACGGTTACGTAGCTACAGCAAATGGGATGAAAAAACGGAGTAAGAATTATTGATAGTTGTGGTAAGATGTTTTTTTCCAAAAACATTCATTTCAGCAAGAACAACATGTTATTTTTTTACGTATTGCATCAAAACCAGGCACAATTACAGTAATTTGCAGAAGCATTCACTCACTCACTCACTAACTCACGAACTCGCTTCCTGTGGATACACAACAACTACAACACACAGATACACAACTGTAACAACTATAGGGGCATCTCACTCCTCAGTGTGCCGGGAAAGGTCCAGGCAAGGATTATTCAACATCGCCTTGCTAGGCACGCTGAGGAGAGGCTTGCGGAGCCTCAATGTGGCTTCAGGAAAGGGCGGTCCTGCACAGATGACATATTTTTTGTCCGTTTGCTACAGCAGAGGTGTAGGGAATTCCAACAAGACCTACATCTCTGCTTTATTGACCTGGTCAAGGTCTATGATACCATCAGAAGGCCTGGGCTCTGGGTTGTTCTTTGTGCTTTCGGAGTCTTTGACCCTCTGCTCACGACCATTAAGGACCTTCATGATGGCTGTCCCAGAGGAATTTCCATCTGGTACAGATACAATGGGAGGCTGATCGATGCCCGGGTGCAGTCAAGGGATGGCTCCCTATTGCTCAACCATGTTATGTATGCCGATGATCTGGTAATTGCTGCTCACTCGGAGGGGGAGTTGGAGGCGCTGCTTGTGAAACTGGAGCGTGCAACTCAGAGGTAAGGCCTTACCATCAGCCCCATAAAAACTAAGCACCTGCCTGGGTATTTTGTACCATCGGACACTCCACCCCCACAACTCCCAATCGGTGATTGGGAAGTTGTGGAGAGAGTGGAGAGTTTCCCATACCTGGGCAGTGTGCTTATGACCGGCTCGAGTTTAACAGCAGAGGTCTCACTCGGAATCAGTCGAGCGGCAATATATTTTCATCGGTTGCGTAACACTGTGTGGAAGCTACCTGGTCTGTCACTCCGCACGAAACTTCAAGTCTTAACGGCCACGGTCATTCCCTCCCTTTTCTATGCTTGCGAAACGTGGACCCCCCTAATGGAGTATCTTCGCCGATTGGAAACATTTAGGTTGGCCTGCCTACGACCCATCCTGGGTTTAACCAGGCTGTATTGTGTGTGGAGCTCACAAATCCTTGAAAGATCTGGGCAAAGTTCCATCGGTGAGCTTCTCTGGCAGGCAAGGCTGCGTTGGCTGGGTCATGTAGCCCGCATGCCCAGCCACCACATGCCCAAACAGCTTTGGATAGAGGGGACTAAACGGGCTAGAGAAGAGGTGGAGTGATGTGGTACAGGAGGACGTGGAGCCGAGTGGACTTCCCGATGACTGGTACCAGCGGTGTCAAGATCGGCCTCTGTGGAGGAGGCTTGTGAAGGACGCTACTTGGGCAGTTGGAGGCAGTCGCCCTCCAGCAACGGA